>ML780717.1:657659-688344 GCA_009831015.1 Picea engelmannii
GGAAAAACAGATAGATAATTTTGATCTTCTAGATTAGGGTTGATTACATATTTATAATACCTTAATTTTCTTTTTTCCTCTAACTCTTTATCACACCACATTTTTCCCTTAAATTTTGATTTGACGTTTTTTTTAATAGTATCTTTATTCTGCAAAATGGTTTCTTTCATGATTCCCCAATAGTTTAGCCAAGACCGGGTGTCTTTATGCCATCCTCGCTTGAGTCGATGGTGGTTATGACTTGATTTTGAAGCAATTTTAGGTAGCCTCTTGTCTTCCATGTTGTTTAACTTATTTTTATACATTAGGTATCTAGTCATAGCCATGCTCTCAATGGGGGAGAGGCTTGTTTCTAAGAGGAGGATGGGATGGGGCGTATTTCCTTTAATTTTGAGATTATAGGTTATAAAATTCTTTTGTATTTGCTCTATCTTTCTCCAGGATTCACGAGAGATACTATAGCCCTAGACTTCACATCCATAAAGAATAACAGGTGTAACAAGAGTCTCAAAGAGGAGTTTCTTCTTATCCCAACTGCAAAGATCAACTAATTTACAATTGTTTTCAAGCCCATAATAAGCTTTCCATCCCCCAATAATCCTTTTCTCAATGCTATAATTACAATTGAGCTTGTGGTGAATATCATTTCCAAGATATTTGTATGAAGTCACTTCCTCCAAGTTGTTGTTTTCATATACAAAGGTATCATAAGGGATCTTATTGGGTTTAATAATCATGACCTTAGTCTTATCAGTAGTAATAGTCATACCCATATTGGAGCAAAAATCCTTGAGGATTCTTAGTTGATTTTCAAGATCATGGGGAATCCTTGCCATAAGAACAATATCATCGCCATAAAGAAGAATATTGACGACTATACCAGTGAGAGTAGGGCCGACACAGCCTTCTTTTCCAAGCATTCTTCTAACTTATCAATGTATATGACAAAAAGGGTAGGGGACAAGGGACAACCTTGTTTGACTCTAATATTGCAATTAATCTCTTTTGACCAACCCTTAGTGTTTTTAAACTTAGCAATAACATTCTCATACATCCTTATTGCAACAACACTCAACTCGAGAGGCACTTTTATCTCTTCTAACCTATTCCAAAGGTTTTTCCTAGGAACCATGTCAAAAACTTTTCTAAAGTCAACAAAACAACAAAATAGATTGGTTTTAGTATTGTAGAACTCCTCTGCAATGATCCTAAAGGTAACAAGATGATCCATAGTTGAATGGTATCTCCTAAACCTGGCTTGGCCTTTAGCGCTTTTACCGTGACTTTCTAGCCAAATGCTAATCTTCTTTTCGAAAATAATTCCATAAAGTTTGGCTAAAATCGGGCTAATCATAATGGTCCTATAATTAGAGGGAATGTTTATATCCCCATTTTCAAAAATAGGAACAATGAAGCTTTGCGTCCAAGGTTTAGGGAAGCCCTGCTTGACTGCTAAATTGAAGAGCTTGTGTATGTGAGGGATAAGGATTGGCCCTCTGATTTTAAAAATTTCAGATTGGTAGCCTTCAATGTCCTTAGTTTTTCCATTTGCGAGCGGCTTAACCCCGAACTCTATGTCATCTAAAAAAAAAACTTATTCCTTTGTAGGGACAATAGGAATGGTGTCCATGAAATTAGGGAACTCGTAAAAATCTTTAAGGTAGGAATTCCAGTCCGTTAAGGGAATCCTATTATTTTCTTTAGTATTGCGTTTTAGAATTTGGCTCCAAAACTTCTTAAGATCCAACTTATATAGTTGTGAAATTTGTTACTCCCCGGATCCCATTTATCAAATTTTCACATGTCCTGCGCCCTAATATTCGGTTTTCTGTGATTACTGTTTGTGCGAAAATTTAGACCATATTCTTTATTCTCTATATTTAGAAAACTTTCCGTTTTAAGAAACTCCTGTCAAATAAAATGGCAACCACGTGACAAAGGCTTCACGCCAAGCTAGCACAGGTATATTTGTATTATTATCGAAATAATGTGGATTAATTTTATTTTTTAATATTTCAATATGTTAATATATATTTAACATATATATATTTTATTTATCACAATATGGTATAGTGAATTTAGTATTCACGGTGGGAAAAGGTTTATGAAGTTGAAATAGAGTTGTAAATGTATCCTATGTGATATTTAAAATTCTCATCATAAGAGATATAATGATGAATTATAATGAAATTGTATTTTTTTTTTTAATATTTTTAATGATATTAATATTTAACAAAATTATAGATGATTTTTCATAGTATATATGGATTAATGGGAATGTTATAAGTAGTTTGGGGAAGGAGGAACAAGGAGTTGTGATTGATACAAGAGATCATTTTAAAACTGTTTTGTATTTGTCTTTTGTAGTGATGTTGAACTCAAATTGTGTGAAATTTAATTGGCAAGGATTTGTTTTTGTGACCAACAAAAATAAAGAAGAATGATGATAAGGGAAGATAACTTAGAGTAGAAATACATATTTCTAATCACTACAAAGCTATTTAATATGAATTTACATGAAAACAAAAAAACTTTACATGTAAGCATTTATTAAGTTAAACTTGTTTTAAAATATTTAAATACTATCTAGCAATTTGCTTGTTGTGTCTAAAGGTGCATTTTACAATCAAAGCAAAGGAGATGTATATAATTGGTTATTGGTTTAGGAATTTTAAAATAATAATAATAATAAAACAAAAATAATTTAAATTCTATTTATAACATAAAAATAATATGTAAATGTGGATTAGTAATTTGTTACACTATTGCTCAATGGTTGGTTGGGATGACAGAGGGTCATGCAAACAATGAAACTATGTCATAAAAAAAAGTGAACACATATCTAAGAAAAGTATGTCAAAGTTTTTAGGGCATGATCTTATGAGAAAGAAAAGTATGTCAAAGTTTTTAGGGCATGATCTTATGAGAAAGAAACGTATGTTAAAGTTTTTAGGGCATGATTTTATGAAAACACATTCTTGACTTTCACTATGATTCTTGACTTTCACTATGAAATTATAAAAATTGGTTCTACAATTATAATTTTTTCTAAAAATGCTATAATTATATGAGTAAGTTTTATATTACTTCAATATAACCTAAATTTTTAAAATGTGTAGTGTTTTTTTAAGAACATTTAAAGAAAATATTGAGAAACCATTGGGTAAAGAAAATTATGAATATAACACCTTCCATCAAAGACTAAATAGTATGAAATGTTATTTCACAGTTGCATAGCTCTTTTTCTTTATAAAGATGAGAAATTAGTGAGCATTCTCCTAAAAGACATTTTAAAAGAAATTTGAGAAGATGATACAAATTTTCAAGAGAAACAAAAATTTAATAAATACACCTTCAACATAATATTTATTTAATTTTAAAAATAAAATAAATTATTGTTAATTTGATCCCTAATCAAATTTAATGTTTATATTTACTTAGTTTTATGTAAATTTGAAAGATGGAACACTAACATATTTTTAATCAAATATATGTTTTTTTTTCAAGATATTATCAAGATGAATGAATGATGATATATATAAATTTTTAGATGTACTAATAAGAAAATTTGAGAAATTTTCTTTTTCCAAAATATATAACTTTTTTTTTCCATAGAAAAAAAGGGTAATTTAATTCATCCGTAGAGAACCAAATTACATTATGCAGGTGAATTTAGCACGACTTATCCTTCGAGAAGGATGGAAAACCCCTAAAAGGTCAAGAAACCAATTTAAAGAGCCATATAGAAACAAGGGTCTCATAGACCGCAAAACCATCGAAGTATAAGTCAGAAATGTCCCCCATCTCAAGAGAAAATGCCAACATTGCAATCCAAAATAAAATACAGCGACCGGGCAGATCAGGTCATAGCAGAAAAAGTTCTCAAGCCAAAACCTCTAACTAGCAGAAGATTCGGGCAGCCTACGAAAAGCATTCGTTAAGTGGCGGCAAAAAAAAACCGCACACCCAATAGAAGGACCTCAAAGTGTTAGCCTCCTTCCAATCATCATCGCATGCCCTTACTAAGGACCTCAAAGATCTGAACCCACCACCATACAAATGTGAACAAGGCACCGAAACCCCACACTAGAGGACCATGATCTGAGAATTCATCAAGTTCTAAGCATGCCAATAAAAACCAAAGATAAAATGAAATTGTTGAAGGAAAACCCCTAAAAACCCTAGCTGAGAGCAGGAAAACAAGCAAAACTCCAAAGAGAACCCAAAGGTAGAACAGACTAGGTTTGAGCACCATACAAACCTCTCAATAATAGAGAGGTTCCAAAAACTCCAAACCCTGGTCGCTAAAAGTATGAAACTCGACACTCAAACTTTGTAACCAGAAACATGAAGCCCATGGTATGCATCAAACCCTGACAACGATCTCAGACCTAGAAATGGAGGTCGGATGGAGACACCACATACGCCTGCAGGAAAAATAGAGGAAACTCGTCGGTGATAACTCCGATGGAACATAGGATAGGGCTAAGACGATCAAGAAAATAGAGGTTGCAAGCACCAAAACTGCATCACCACCCAAAAGAAGGACAGCTTCGGGAAAAAAAACTTGATCTAAGAAATGCGAGAGATCTTAGGCATGAATACTGCGTCACCAGGAGAAGTTGTACCAGTAAACAAGGAACCATGACCACCATCCAGAGAGTATCCTAATCTGCACACATAGATCGATCGACGGGAAGATTGGAACCTCTCAACAGGAAAAACCTTGAAAGAATAGACTCTGCATCAGGGAAAAAGTGTCATGGAGATGTTGTCTTCGGGCAAAGGAGATCGTTGGGAAAATCCGCACTTGGACACCAGTAAAGAAAGGTAAAGCAAGAGGTTTTCCACCAAGAAAACCCTAGCTGCAGACCCCATTGGTGATAAATATTATCAATATATAACTTACCAAAGTTAAGTAATATTATTTAAAATATGAAAATAAATATTATATTTAATTATCTTATGCACAATATAATAAAATTTATTAAATATATTTTTTTATTTTTTGAAAGGGTATATATATTTTTATTTTACAAAAGGATAGTTGGTGAAAGGTGAATATGTACATAAATCGTACACAAATTTACATCTTCACATTTCGCCATGTAAATGGTAGAGGAGTGAAGATGTGTATTTATTATACATATCTTTCTCCTTAAGATTGGGTGGTGAAAATGTAGAAAGTTTGATGCAAGAGGGGAGGGTGTACTTACTTTCACCCAAGAGAGTGGGTTGGGGAGGGGGTGGCAAAGGTGGGTGGTACCCAATATCCACGTTTTTATGTTTTTACCACGTAATCTTCCATGGGTGAAGGTGTGTACATCAAATATAGATTTTCACTTTAACATCTTTATGAAAAAATATTCTTCAATATTATAATCCAATATTACCATTATATCATCAATAGATAAATGAAATAAATTTTTGGGCTAGATTTGTGGAAATATATCATCAAATATAAAGTTCAAGTGATGGAGGGTAGGGGAGAAGAGCCAAAATTCAAGTATTCTGAGATTTGGGAATGGCAATTACCATTTAAGGTAACACTGTTTATCTGGTTATTGTTGGAACAAAGAATACTTATTTGAGATAACTTGACAAAAATGGGTTTTCAGGGTCCTAATTTGTGTGTGCTTTGTAAGGAAAGTGAAGAATCCATGTTACATTTATTTGGGGAATGTAGGTTTATAAAAAATATTTGGCAAACTATATCTAAGGAACTAAAGCTGGTCAATAAATGGCAAGGAGGACAGTTTGAAAATGGTCTACTTAATTGGACAAAAACAAAGGAAAACTGGAATGAAATCCTTTGTTTTATCAGCTCGGAGGTCTCGAAGCATAGAAATTTGTTGATATTTGAAGATAAAGAAAAAAACCATATTAGAGTGTAAAACTACATACTAGAGGATTTAGGGGAACACAAAATTACACGGGACACTTTTCACAAAAGGATTGATAGACCACCAGCTTTTGATTGGGGCGGGGCAGTAGGTTTCTTCGACGGGGCTTCATAGGAAAGAGGAACAAAATGTGGGGTTGGGGCCATACTGAAATGTCCAATATTGGGCACTTTTAAACTTAAAATGAACTGTGGAAAATGAACAAATTCAAAAGGAGAATTGTTGGCACTTTGTGTAATCTTATATTTTTCTTATCTTAAACAGGTACGAAGGTTACTTTTGGTGGGTGATTCTAAGATTATTATTGATTGGTATACTAATGATAATAATCTTCAGGAGATATCTTTGCAGCCCCTGGATGACAAAGATTAGAGCACTGAGTAAACTGTGTCAACAAATCAAAGCCCAACATATATACAGAACTTATAATCAGGTTGTTGATCAACTATCAAAGGAAGCATTGTTTTTGGAGGAAGGCAACATTGATTGTTCACATGAAGGAGATGGGGAGGAAGGCGACATTGATTGTTCACAGAAAGGAGATGAACGGAAATACATTTTTGAAAGAATTGAAATAAGTACTTAGAATACTCCATTAATGAATTGTTTTGCCTTGGCACTTTTGTAAAATTCAATTATAAGGAGGACATAACTTTTTGTTTATTGTGGATATAGATATGTATTCATCACTTTTGTTTATTGTGGATATAGATATGTATTAAGTGATGAATACATGATCAAATATTGTATAAGAGACAAAAGCTGAAAAGCTTCTTAGTCCATGATTACAATTTGTATTATCTGGAAAAAAAAAAAAAGAGGACAGTTTTATATTTATTGATATAAGGGTTTTTTCTTATTTAAAAAAAAAAAACAATAAATTTTTGGGCTAAACTTGTGGAAAGAACCATAATCACATAAATGTTCACGCATATATTATGTATTTTGGGCTAAACTTGTGGAAAGAACCATAATCACATAAATGTTCACGCATATATTATGTATTTAAATGATGAATAAGGGGTTTGCAATTTTAATATTATTTTAATTTTAATTTGTCATATATTATGTATTAAAATTATGAATAAGGGGTTTGCAATTTTAATTTTAATTTTAATTTTAATTTGTCACAGGCTGGGCTTATAAAACGAATTGATAGTCATGTAAAGTATTCACGCATCTATTATATATTTAAATATATACAATTGCAAGGTTTACGTTTTCATTAATTATAATTAAAAAAACCTTATTTAACAACCGACTTTAATTTCTAAATTATTTAAATTCCCGTTGCCATATAATTCAAAGGCCCAAGACTAAAGTGATGACATGGAATTTTGTCTTAACGTATATATAATTTATTATCATTATATTAGTCCATGCCAAACTAGGACAATTGAATTTATTATCATTATATTAATCCATGTCAAACTAGGACAATCGGTACAATTTGACTTATATAATTTATTATCATTATATTATATAATTTATTATCATTATATTAGTCCATTATATTAGTCCATGCCAAACTAGGACAATTGAATTTATTATCATTATATTAGCCCATGTCAAACTAGGACAATTGGTACAATTTGACTTTTAGAATTTGACAAAAATTTCAATAATGGTTAATCAGAATATTGTAAATAAAATAATTTATTTTTTTATTTTTAAATATTTAAAATTTAGTTTTTGATTATAAAAATGGTGAAGTGACATATTTTTGGGTGGAAGAATATTGTTAAATTAAAAAATTTAGCTTTACAAAATTAAAAATTTTAACTTTACAAAAAATGTATGGTATTAAGTCTCCAAAATTGAGGACCAAAAAATAGTGGTTATAGATATTAATTAACCATATTTCAGGCTACATCTATTCTTAATATAATTGGTTCTTAATATAATTGGAATTTTAGGAGTTTCTTCTCAGCTAAATTATAAGTTTATTAAAAAATTTAAATTTCAAAAAAAAATTCTTAATATAATTGGATTTTTAGGTGTTTCTTTTCAATTAAATCATAAGTTTATTAAAAACTTTAAATTTACAAAAAAAAATTATAATATTAGGTCTCTAAAATTGAGGAGATGACTATAAATATTAATTAAACGTCAATTCTGAATATAATTGATTCTTAATATAATTGAATTTTTACATGTTTTCTCTCAACTAGATTATGAGCATTCAATCTCAACTAGATTATGAACATTCAACTAAGGGAATGTCAAACCTAGATTGCCTTATAAAAAATGACACATCCAAATTAATCACATTAACAGAATTTAACAAATATTCTCTAATTTTAAATTAATTTTAATAATAAAAATTTATAATAATGAAAAGATAATTTATATACAATTAAATAATTACTTTCTCACTAAAATAAATTAATTTTATTAAAAAAATCATACTTTTTTATCATAAATTTTGTAAATATGTATTTTTTTATCATAAATTTTGTAAATATGTAATAAAATTTTTAAAATTTTAAAATATTTATAAAATTTAGATTCACAAAAATTCCAAATTTCTATTTCAACCAAAATCAAAATTTAATTTTAAATTAATAAAAACCTTTTTTATATATCATTAATCATTTAAAAAAATATTTAATTAAGTGATTCCCTTCCGCATCCCAACATTAACTAAGTACATTTGAGTTTTAACTTATATGTAGCCATTCATAAAGCTATTAAATATGCTCGTAAAATTGGTGATATCTTAAGATTAAGATTTAGGAAACTTAATATAAACTTTTATATGAAAATGTATATATCAAGCCTTTTTTTATATTCTTGCTCGATGAGTACAAGCAAGAATATAATCGAATATGTTCATGTTATTTCCAGTAAATATGATGTTTTGTCTTTAAAAGTATTATAATTGTTTTTAAAATACTTTTTAATGAATACAAATAAGAATAGAATCATCATATGTATGTTGTTTTTATTAGTCCGTGCCAAAGGGATATTATTGTAATGAGTTTTTATTGAGTTAGTATTAGTTTAGTTTTGATTTTATATTTTTGTTTTTATAGAAAAAAATTAATATATATATATATATATATATATATATATATATATATATATATATATATATATATTAGTTTTTGAAATTTTGTTGGTTAATATGTTTGAAGTTTTATTTTTAATTTTGCTTCTTTTCATGTTTATAATTAATGACATATAATTGTTGTAAAGTACTAATATGAAGTTGTGAAATCAATCCAAGGTACTAGAAAACTATTGGTGGACTATTTAAACTTTATTATATGATTAGAGTAAGCATTTTATATTCTATTAAACAAGTTTGATTAGTTGATCTAATGTTCACCGAATACTTGCTATATTATAAATATTATGATCAATGCATTATATATGAAGTAGAGTAAAACGTTCTTTGCCACAGTTCAAAGGCTTAGTTTAATGAATTTAACAAATTGTCGTAAATAATGTTAAGCATGTCATTACTTCTATATTTATAAATACTTAATCCATATATGTCATGACCTGACAAGACACATGTTCAGATCTTCCTATCGTTCATCTCCTGAGGGCGTGCAACATTGTGATGGTTTTTACTTGGTTGTTTGGAAACACTGTGAATATTTCGTTCGAAATACACCTCTTCACCGATAGCATACCCATACTATGTTCTAGATTACGCGCGGGTCACACTCTTACTCTAGTGCAACTCTCGTATACCTTGACAATCTTTGTTAACAATTTAACACTTCGTCATTTAAGCATACATCCAAGAACATGAGAAACCAAGAGAACAATTGAGAAAACAACAAGATACATACATAGAAATAGTGTGGGCGACATGAACTATGCATAACACTAGGCTACGTCTTTGCTATTGTGAAACATTTACAATATGAGTACTATTGGCTAGGTTTACAACTTGCGCAGAGTCACACGACTTGCCTCACCTCACCAAGACACTGATATACATATTTCTCACCCCAAGAGTGTCTGTCACAACCTTCTATGGTGCACCTCAAATGTGCACTCAACCACAAACTTGTTTTCCCTTCATTTTCATAGACTTCACCAAGTTAACACAAATTTCGTTTATGCTTTACACATGCCTCCAACATAAATGTGTTTCCAAACTTCCTGAAAATGTCCTAGTGCATCCCACCATTGGCTACTTTTCTTCCATCTTTGCAACTCTTCCTCAATTATGCCTTACCTCAGAACTTTGCCTTAGACTTTCCCCCTTGTTCTTGCTCTCCAAAAACTTTCCCTCCTTGGTTGTGTTCCCTTGTTCTCTTATAGGGACTCCAAGGATCACCTATGTGAATTGGCGAGTCCTTTGGGTGTGTCGCACCCCTTCATGAACCATCACACTCAAAGGACTTGTCACAACCCTTCGTGAACCTGATGTGCCCAAACTATCCCATGCCCCCATCAACCGTCGTGTATCTTGGACTGATGCGACCTATCCTTGGGCGCGCACCCCTTGTCTTGTGCTCTTCCTAGTTTCGATCATCATGACTCCTCATGGGTGTATCGATGGGGTCATCCAACCCCTTCGTTGTGCCCATGTTGGCGAGGGAATACATGTCCACTCCTTGGGCATGCTCCTAAGTTACCCCACCCTTGCCTAAACATAACTCAAGTATAAATAAATCATTTTAAGGAAAGTAAGGTGTCTTCCCTCTTAGTGTCACACATCACCATTGTCTTCCCAAGGTGCCCTTGCTCACACCCACATGTCTTCATTCGCCCAACCGATCACATTCCCTTTGTGTTCTCTTTCTCGACTCATCCCCAAGTCTACCCAAAGAGTGCACATGCTCAATGGGTGTCATGGGAGACCTTACATCCTCCCCCACTCCAAGTTGTTGCCATCTCGAAAACATCTGTCAATCTCCACGGTGTTTCTACCCCAATCTTCAGATCACGTCACGACTCAACGATTGTTGTCTCCTCAACTACTATCATCAAGGAAAACTCTCCTTAGGAAGTTCTTCAAAGTGTGCCCAAGTGTTGGATTCTCTCGACCCATGATGGCTTCAATACTTCGGCTATGACGTTTTTTTGTCATGTACATTAGATCCTCTCAAGATCTGAACTAGTTGGGTGATCGATCCAACTATCGTGTTCATCACTAGAGAATGCATGTCTCCACATCCAACAAACCCTTTTCTATCTACCTCATCGTCATCATGTCCAAATCTTCTTGGTCTTGTTGAGTCGCTCATTATAGCCTCAACATGTTCATCCCACTAAGTTAAACCTCTTTGATTATGGACAAGGTCCTTCCCCTTGTCCCATTCTAGCAAGTCACCTCCACAACCCCTCTTTTGTTTCATAACTTCCCTACTTAAGTCTTTTTGTGACACCTCCACTAGTCATCATCATTCATGTTTCTTGCTCCTAGCAGCACATCTCAATATTTCTTCATTTAGTAGGAAGAGTTTACCCAATAGATGCCACCAAGGATATTGGCATAAATCATGTATGACTTGTGATCCATGTGCAAGTATCACAAGACCAATCAAACTTCCTTCGGTGTGCATCCCAAATCCTCAAGTCATTCTGCAGTAATTTGGAAGTTGTATATCCCCATGTCCTTCCTACAAAAGTTCACAATTGGTGCAGGGTATCGGTCTTCAACCCCTACCTATTCCACATTTGTCTCCAAATTTGGTTGAGTAAGTGCCTCCATGCACTGTCTTGACTCAACTCTTGAAGTTTTTGTGGTGGATAACTATGCTACCCAATCCTCCACAACATCCATAACCTCCTATTGATAACTATTCACTTGGTGATGTCCCCCCCGGTTCATGGCAAGTGAAGAGTACAACTGTCTCTAACACTCACGTTCATGGTTCTGTGGGTTCCTAAATCGACCAAACTTCCCCGTGGCTATCTTCATCGAAGTCTTTCTTGTCATCATTTGTTTCTCTTCTTACCCCATACTACTAAGAGATGTTGTGATGTGGATGACTTCTTGTTGTTGTGTCACATTGTAAGTCTTGTATGTGATTCCATTGGCTATGTCTATCAACCTGATCACAAATATCCTAGGTGTTGTCTCAAAGTTTCTTTGTTGTCAGGGTTGTGCTTGGTGTTTTGGCCTCGTACAAGAATACTAAGAGATTTTCATGAATGAGTGGAGATGCTTTGGCAAGTCCGAGGAAGTCCAAGCCTAATATCATCATGTGATATTCCAATGGAGATACCAACATATTCATGTTTCAAAACCACTCCACCACTCTCAATGGTGTTGAACAAACAATCCCTGTCACCGACATCACTACTCACTTCAACACTTTACACGTTCCATTGCAGTTCTTAGGTTTGCGGTGAAGTGATTTTGTGGCTCGTTCGCTCACAAAACCATGGGTTTCCCCTATGTCAACCAAGGCTGCCATCTTCAACCCACTTACTATTGTGTTAACAAAGTAGATTCCTTCAATTGTTTCACTTTGTGAAAATTGTCCTTGACCTCTTGTCTTGAACTCCTGCATGCGTTCCACCAATGTTTATATGACTTCGTTCATCTCTTACATTGGCTTTTTCACTTGAACCATCTCTACTAAGGGTCTGGGCTCTTTCACTGTTAGTGTGAGTTAAGCCTCCTCTTTCTCAACCATAGGGGCTTCACCTTATTGACCAATATCTTTTCACATTCTTTCGTAAAGGGGGTTTTTAAATTGTGAAAAATAAGGTCAATATATTATAGGTATTGGGGGGCGTGTGGTGTATAGGGTCATTTATAAGTATTGGGGGGTATAAAAAGTGGCATCTGGTAAAAATAGGGGTTTTTTAATTGGAAATATGTATTGGGAGGGGGTTCAAAAAAAGGGTTTTGGGATATATTCTTCAATATCTAGTAAACTTAGGGGTATTCTTTAATATCCCATTAACACATGCACTATGTCATAAGTTCACTAAGTGAATACCATGTGTTCTCAACCAACATAGGCAACCTTCCTTGCATTGAATAGTCCCGGATAAAATGATTTTTCAAACAAGGGTAACACTCAATCAACTTGTCTTTACTCATGAGTGGTCTAGGCCAGTTCTTTGTTGTTGTGCTACCTTCATGTTGGATGCTCTCCTGCCCGAGTTCTCCCAATGTCGCCGACATCAAAGTCTTAGTCCTCCTCATCAATGCCTTTAATCTACTGAATTTGGAATCCATTTGTACGTTTAATTCATCCATCCTATCCAAAGCCTCTTAGAGTTTCTCGAACTGTTGAGCTACATTATCTCTCTTGACCTTCCAAGCTTCGTCACTTGCACCATCCATTTTGCGTCTTGACCCATGCCACTTGGTCTTCTCAAGAGTTTTGCGCAACTCCTCCCCATTGTCCCAAGTCTGCAATGAGTTTTGTGGTCATCTACACATCTAAGTGCTTGGTTCACCCTCATGAACTATGCTCAAACCACCTGTGATGGAAAAACCCAACTTACCGAACAATTCACCAAGGTCTGCAGCCAAATTGTCTCTGTGATCAACTCTGCAACAAGTTTTGCGGTGAACTTTGTGATGAGTCCTACGGTCATCCACCCTATCCAAGTACTTTGTTCCACCATGAACTCTATTATTGGCATGTACAAGGGGTGTGACCAAGTTAACCTTACATAACACCTGTCAATCAAGAGCCATGTCATGAGCTTTATGCAAAGCTTCTATGATGAGCCAATATGTCAAACCGAACTATTCACAAAGTCTGGGAACATTCCCACCAGACTATCTTTGCAATGAACTATGAAACCAATTGCAATGCACCTCAACACCATTGTTCTAACTGTGATAGTGGTGAAGAGCCAAGTCTACTCTGATACCACATGTCATGGCCCCACAAAACAACTATTCATATCTTGTGATCGTTCACCTCCTGAGGGCGTGCGACACCATGATGGTTCTTACTTGGTTGCTTGGAAACACCAAGAATACTTCTGATCCATATTTTATGAGCATAATGAAATGAATATAGATTATTAACAGGTTCTTAACACAAAATAACAAAGATACAGTAAAATTGGTTTTCTATTCAATAATGAAATAAGCTGAAAACTGTAAAATGCAACAAAAACAAGCTTGCTGGAATGGTGGCGGCTTATCTCCGAGAAGAGATGTGACTAATGTGCTCATTAGCAAGAAGATGATTACAATGAGGCTCTGAAGGAATTTTTACAATAAGAAGGAATTTCAAAAACCATAGACATCCAAAAACCTAACCCTAGGAGATGAAGCGCCAAAAGTCATGTGGGCCCCGTTTGGGTAAGTTAGTACATCAACTTCCCAGGGTCGTAACTTTTGCATACGAGCTCCGTTTTAGGCGTATGATAACTCGTTGGAAAGGTATTGTCGAGGAGATTCATTTTGGAATTAATATAGAAGGAAATTGTATATTGAAAACCTATTTTCCTAAAAAAAACATCGTTTAGGGCCTCAAAACGACTCCGAAAGTGAAAACTACTAAAAATAGTAAATTATCAAAATTGCCAGAAAACTGTTTTGAGCTAGTTGGAAAAGGTGGTTGGCCATCGATATCCATATGGATCAATCCTCCCTCCTTAGGAAGCAATGGTCTCCATTTCTTTGATTTCTTCCATCAGATGAGGAAATTTCTGTTGAATTTAGCCTTGGGTGAGCCACTTGCCTTGGTGTAGGAGCTTCCTTGCTTTGATGACTCGAAAAAGATGGATCCTTTGTTGTTGAGTGCCCTTGATCTGTGTGTCCACAATATGATCATTAGATGCATGTTGTATGCATTATGGGTTGAGCTCTGTTGGTGTCAGTTGTTTTGCTACTTCTGAGGTGTCCAATAATGGTGGGAAATAAGGGCGAAGGTGATCCACGTTGAATACTGGGTGCAGGCCAAGGAAAGGAGGAATGTTGAGATCAAAAGCATTATCCCCCACGGACTTGGTGATAGTGTACGACCCATATCAGAGTGGGAAAATATTTCGATGGGGTCCTGTAAGGCGTTCTTTCTGCAAGTGCAACCAAACTTTGTTGCCCACCTGAAACTTATGTGGCACCCGATGTTGATCATGGAGTTGTTTGTACTTGTCATTGGACTTCTGTAGGATATCCTGAACCTGTTGGCGTATGTGTTGGATTTTCTCAATGAACCGGGTGGCTTTTTCAGCTTCAGTTGGAGCAGGAGATGAGTCGGTCGAGGTGATCGCAAGGGGAAGTGCAACATCTATGGGACCCAACGGTTGGAATCCCAAACCCACCTGAAAGGGGTTGTGGCAGGTTGAGATATGCAAGGATCGGTTGTAACTATGTTGGACATAGGGAAGGCTCTCATCCCATGTGTGAGGATTCTTTGAATTATACATGCGAAGCATATGCACAATCATTCGATTTACAACCTCAGTTTGGCCATCTGTTTGGTGGTTGAAGGCTGTGGATTTGGTGAGCTTGGTGTCCAACAGTGACCAGAGGTTCAAATAGAATGTGCTGAGAAATCGACTGTCCTGATATGAGACAATGGTTTGTGGGATTCCAAAATGTACCCAGACTTGTTCAAAGAAGATTTTGGCAGTGGCCTCTGTTGTGATGCTCTTCTTGCAGAAACCAGAATCACCATCTTAGAAAAGCGATCAACAACCACAAAAACACAATCATTTCCCCGCTTGGTGGATGGGAGGCTCGACATGTAGTCCATTGATATGGATTCCCATGGTTTGTCAGGAGTAGGAAGAGGGGTGTACATGCCCTGTTTCTTACTGATCGGTTTGGCAATAGCACAGGCAATGCAGGACCTGATATACTTGTTGACCTCCTGTCGAAGTTTTGGCCAGTAGAAATGTTTCTGTAGCATCACCACTGTATTTTCGATGCCGAAGTGTCCTGCCACCTAAATGTAGTGGGATTCCCAGATCAACTTTGCTCTCTTGCTTGATGGAACATAGATATGGCCCAGACGACACAACAACCCATCATGAAGATGGAAATTATCGACAACTTATTTTGAACCCAACATTTGGTAGGTGGTAGTGAAGTTCGGGTCTGTCTCATAGAGTTGGGGCCATCCAAAGGTCTCATGGCCACAAGAGTCTAGCACCGTGGTGAGTGCCACGACTGGCGGTCTGTCAAGGCAGTCAGTGACGTGATTGGTGCTTCCTATTTTATACTTGATGTTGAGGTGGAATTGTTACAAGTATGTGGACCACTTTTGATGGTGGTCATTCTGCAATTTTTCTTGTGTCTGCATGAACTGTAGTGGCTTATGATCAGTGTGGATGACTATCTCCTTCCCAAGAATGTAATGTTTCCACTGGTAGAAGACTTGCACAATGGAGTACATTTCTTTGTCGTAAGTAGGGTACTTACGAAAAACATTTGATAGTGTCTCACTATGATAGGCCACAGGGTGGTCGCGCTGAGTGATAATGATGCCCACAACATAGTCTGAAGCATCTGTCTCGATCTCAAAGGGCTATTGTAGGTCTGGTAGTAAAAGTACTAGGGCTAAGCACAAGCGCTGCTTCAAATCATCGAACGCTTGTTGTTGGGACCGGTCCCATGCAAATTTCGCCTTACCACCACCCCTGTTTATTTGGCTAAGGGCCCATACAATATGGGAGAATCCCAACATGAACCTGCGGTAGAAATTGGCAAGGCCCAAGAAGCTTTAAAGCTCAGTGAGTGTGGTTGGGGTTGGCCAGTCACGAATTACTTGGATCTTGGCTGGATCCACATGTACGCCATGTTGATCAATGATGTAGCCCAGGTAATGGACCTTGTCCATGCCAAAGGATCATTTTTCCAAGTTGGCATATAGCTTGTGCTACCGCAGGGTGTGCAAAACCTGTTGAATATGCTGCAAGTGTTCGTCCCAAGTCTTGTTGTAAATGAGAATGTCATCCATATACACCACTACAAAAGTATTGGTGAATGGTCGTAGGATATAGTCCATCGTCCTCATGAAAGTGGCTAGAGAATTTGTGAAACCAAAGGGCATGACCAACCATTCAAAAAGGCCTTCCTTTGACTCGAAGGCAGTCTTCCATACATTTGTCTATTCTATCGGGACCTGGCATTAGCCAGACTTCAAGTCAATCTTACCGAATTATTTGGCCCCTATGGGTTGATCAAGGAGGTCGTCGATTCGGGGAATTAGGTACCAGTTTCTGACTATGATTTTATTTAGAGCTCGATAATAAATGTAGAGTTGCCAGGTTCCATCTTTCTTCTATACCAGCACGATTAGGCTCCCGCAAGGTGATGAGATGGGATGAATTTTCCCCTTGTGGAGAAGTTATTGGATATGTCGCTTGATCTCCTCATTCTCTATCAGAGAGTGGCGATAGACTAGTCCATTGGGAAGCAGTGCATCGTGGGTCAGATCAATGGGGTGCTTGACCTGGAAGTGCAGAGGTACCCCTGTAGGTGAGGAGAAGATATTTGAGTATTCTTCCATGACCTTATCTACTTTCTTCTGCTGTGTGGAGAGGTCGGCCGCAGAAACCCTGGATGTGGTTGTGATATTTCACTTATTCTCAAAGCGAATCACGAAGAAGACAAACTTCCCCGTGTGAGAGATGACCTTCCTGCATTGCTTAGTAGAAATAAAGGAAATAGCACTAGGTGGGACTACCTCGGGTATCCTGTACAATTTCCTGTTCAAAGTAATAATAACACTACGAGGCCTAGACTCATATACAACATGGCGTTTCCATAAATAAGGTTGGCCCAAAAGGACATCACAAACTTCGAGAGGAGCAACATCACACAATACCTCATCTTTGAAGGGCTTGATGTCGTACGCCAGTTGACACTGTTGGCTAACGCTAAGATCGTTTCCTTGGCGAAGCCATCCAATGGTGTAGGGTTGTGGGTGTGGCGTTGTTGGCAGGGCCAGTCGCTTGACGACCTCTGCTGATATGAGGTTCTTTTGGCTACCTCTATCAACGATGAAGTGTAATGGGGTGCCTTTTACCCACATCTGTGAATGGAAGAGGTGCTCTCCTTCTTCTGGCTCATCTAGTTCACCAGGCTGGAGCTTGGTGGTAACAATGGTGGCAGTGGGTTCCACATCAATGATCCATCTTCCCCTTTCTGGTTCTGGCTCATAGTCAAAATCCGCATCTGATTCAAAGGCTTCCACTTCAGCCACTAACGACTGCTTTGAGCGACAGTCAATAGTGTCATGCCAAGGGATCTTATGGAAGTCGCACCTCTTCTTGGTATCTTTCTTTGTCTTTCCAGTGTCATTCTTTGCTTGCGGCTTGGACTGGTTGTCCTGATATTGTCCATCTTTTCTCTGTCCTTTGTTCTGTGGGTTGGGTTGCCCTTTCCTGGATTTTGTTGTGAGGGTTTTCCAGGCCCAAATTGTCGTGTCTTTTGTTTAAGCTTCTTCTCGATTTTGATGGCATATCGGTAGGCCGCGCCCAAAGATGAGATGTCTAGAAATTCCATTTGGGTCTGGATGTATCTATGCAGAGCACTGCGATACTTGAGCACCAGATGTCACTCTGAATCTTTGATAAACAACTTGGTGCAGAAGGTATGGAAGATATTTGTGAAATTTGGCACTGCTTGGTCTCTTTCTTGCCGCAGTGTGGTCCATTTGGTATACAGGTCGTCATAACTTCCAACAAGGTAGTATTGTTCCTTAATAGCATCCCTGAAGGATTTTCAGGTGGTCGTGAATGTAAATAATGAGGGTTCCTATGTTTCCTTTTGCTCACAGAAAGTTTCCCACCAATCTTTGACATGGGGAACGACTTTGAGGAGCACAAAAGTAATCTTTTCTCTATTCAAAAATTTATGGATGGAAAAATACCCTTCTAGTAGATTCAACCACTTGTCTATGACATCTGCGTCTATCTGACAAACAAATATAGGAATATCAAATTTTATTTGTACCTTGAAGGGGGTGGCCCCTCCATTCAAAGAAGATGTGTCGCCTGTTGCTAGTCGCCAAAGGATTTGTGCGAAACTATCCATCATCTCGTTCCTTTATTGCGTGAGGGTTTCCTCAATCAACAGTTTGAAAGGATCTCATGTCCCGTCATATTTATTTTCTCCTGTCATGAGAGTTCGCTTGGGTGTGCGAGTGCTTTTGTCCTCAATAGAAGCAAGCTCGAGACCCAACTCTTTGTACTCCAACCTCGTTGGGGACATGCATTAAGACGACAAGGAGAAGACCGCTCTGATACCACTAATCCAGATTTTATGAGCAAAACGAAATGAACACAGATTATTAACAGGTGCTTAACAAAGAATAACAGAGATACAGTAAAACTGGTTTCTATTCAATAACGAAATAAGCTGAAAACTGTAAAATGCAGCGGAAACAAGCTTGTTGGAATGGTGGTGGCTTATCTCTGAGAAGAGATGTGATGGTTGCGCTCATTCGTAAGAAGATGATTACAATGAGGCTCTAAAGGAATTTTTACAATAAGTAGGAAAGTAAAAAATCCCTAGACATCCAAAAACCTAACCTTAGGAGATGAAGTGCCAAAAGTCACGTGGGCCCCGTTTGGGTAAGTTAGTACATCAACTTCCCGTGGTCGTAACTTTTGCATACGATCTTCGTTTTAGGCGTATGATAGCTCGTTGGAAAGGTATCATCGAGGAGATTCATTTTAGGCACAATATTGAAGGAAATGTAATATTGCAAATCTATTTTCCCAAAAAACATCGTTTAGGGCCTCAAAACGGCTTTAGAAGTGAAAACTACTAAAAATAGTAAATCATCAAAATTGTCAGAAAAACGTTTTGAGCTAGTTGGAAAAGGTGGGTGGCCACCGATATCCATCTAGATCAACTTCGTTTGTACTATTCCTCTTCACCTAGAGCATACCCATACTTTGTTCTAGGTTACGGGTGAGTCACACTCCTACTCTAGTGCAACTCTTGTATACCAATACAATCTTGTTAACAGTTTAACACTTACTCATTTAAGCATACATCCAAGAATATGAGAAACCAAGAGACCAATTGTGAGACAAACAAGAGACATACAAAAAAATAATGCGGCTAGCACGCACCGTGCCTAACACCTGGCGAAGTCTTTACCATCACGAAATAGTTACAATATGAGCACTACCGAATCAATTTAAAACTTGGGCAGAGTCACATGACTCGCCTCACCTCACCAAGACACCCATGCACGAATTTATCTCACTAAGGCTCTCTATCGCAACCGTCTTCGCAACCTTCTGTGGTGCACCTCAGACGTGCACTCAACTGCAAATTTGTTGTCCCTTTATTGCCACATACTTCACCAAGTTAACACATATTTTGGTTCTACCTCACACATGCTTCTAACAAAATTGTGTTTCCATAGTTCCCCAAAATCTCCTAGTGTGTCCCACCCATGGCTACTTGTCTTGAATCTTTGCAAATCTACCTCTATTCTACCTTGGCTCGTAACTTCACCTCAAAATTCCCCCCTTGTTCTTGCTCTCCAAAAACTTTCCCTCCTTGGTTGTGCACCCTTGTTCTCTTCTAGGGACTCCAAGGGTCACCAATGAGAAACATCATGTCCTTTGGGTGTGTCATTCCCCTTTGCAAACCATCACACTCAAATGACTTGTTGCACCCCTCTATGGGCCATGTTCACACAAACAAGCACATGCTCCCATCAACTGTCGTGTCTCTTGGACCAGTGCACCCCATCCTTGGGAACACACCCATTTTCTTATGCTCTTCCTTGTGACGATAGTTGTGACTCCTTGTGGGTGTGTCGATGAGGTCATCCAACCTCTCTAGTGCACCCATGTTGCCGAGGGTAGATAGGTACACTCCTTGGGCATGCTCTCAAGTTGCCCCGACCTTGCCCAAATGCAAGTCAAGTCTCAATATCTCTAAGGAAAGTAAGGTGTGTGACCCCTTGGTGTCACTCCTCACCATCATGCACTCAAGGTGCCCCTGTTCATGCCCACATGTCTTCATTTGCCCAACCAATCACATGCCCTTTGTGTTCTCTTTCCCGACTCGTCACCAAACCTACCCAAAGAATGTATGTGCTCGATGGGTATCATGAGAGACCTTACAATATCCTATAAGATAAAAATTTACAAATTTATTTTTAAAAATTCTATAAATGTATAAATATACACATGTAATATCATCTATATTATAAGCATTAACATATGTTATTTATTAAATCTTAAATGTCAAAACCTTTGCATACTCTATAGCCATAATAACATTCACTTCCTTTCTCATGGCATGAGAGGTTCAACCATAATAACATTCACTCCCTTTCTCATGGCATTATAAGTTTGTAAAATTTTAATAGATTCAATGGTTTACTTATTATTAGAAATTTTAATCAAGATCATAATTTTATCATGCTTCATTTTTTTATGGTAATTTAATGTGCAAGTGTTTCATATCTATGACATATCTATTGGTAATGGGGTGATTCAATGAGAAATTTTAATCAAGATCATAATTTTATCATGCTTCATTTTTTTTATGGTAATTTAATATGCAAGTGTTTCATATCTATGACATATCTATTGGTAATGGGGTGATTCAATGAGTAGGTGGATTCAATGTCCAAGCCTTAGTAGTTTTAGCTATTGGAACATTGACATTATTATTTATTTATGGATTCAATGCAGAGGTGATTCATTTATGTGTTTCATATTTGTTAGTTTCTTCATTTATGTGTTTCTCTTCATTTATTTATTCAATGCAGATTCATTTATATGTTTCATATTTGTTGGCAGCGGGGTGATTTAGATTTAATAGTGAGGCAATCTCATTTATTGGAAATTACATGTATGTTTTGGTGGACAATCTATACTAGAAAGGTGGCAGTTTCAAGGTTATGCTAGAGTTGGAAGCTTGGAAGCTTCTTTGAAGAAGCAGTAATGGTAATAATAGCTTTTTAAGATAAGAATAGATTATTTACCTAACAATAAGAAAGAAGAAACTAAGGAAATTGATGAATTTGTTTAATTGATGCTGTGCTCAGCTTTCTACCTCAGAAAGCTGGTCCTCAAAACTCAAGTTTCCTACATGAGAAAGGTGGAAGTTTGAAGTTTATGCAAGAGGTAAAGTCTTTATTATGCCTACTCCACGCTCAACGAGACTCCAGAGGAACTAGAGCTTTTTGAACATTTGCGGGAGCTTTCTGAACATTTGCGGGAGCTTTTTCTATTCTTCATATTTATGTCTTGGCCAAATCAAACGTAATATGTCTTGGCCATAGACACAGTAGAATAAAATAAAATGAAAATAACATATAGTTCATTGAGTATTATATCCATAAAACATATATGACAGATTTATTGGACTGATTATTAATGAAGTTGGTGAGGACACCAAAAGTAAATAAAACACTTTGTATTAATTTGTGAAAGTACAAAAAGGTTAAAATTTTTATATTAATTTTCTCAAGGAAAAAGCTTGAAGCAAGAAAGGACTTTTTCAAAAAAATATTGTATAAAAAAAAAGCCTACCACCAATGCAGGTATGAAGATAATGATTGAAGACTGTTAACGTGAAAGATCAGCCTTTTGTTGAGATAAATTCTACCCTCCACTGTTAACGTGAAAGATACAATAAACTCTAAAGGCATTTTAAGCTACATAAAGGTTTGGGATGATTCGTCTTGCATATCACATTAAAATTTATGTTGGAGCGGCACTTCTTTAGAGTATTTTCATGAAACAACTTAAAAGTTAAATAATAATAATTTAGTAGTATAATAGCCAGTTAGGGTCAGGGTGTAGACTGACTGGTAAGTGCCGTGTAAATGTAAGGAAATATGTAAAAGAAGGTCTTAAGTTAAATTCTCACCTAGATTACCTCATACTTATGGGCTGTGTGACTGCCCAAGTTACTGATTCCACGAGTCAAAAAAAAATCTAACAATATAATAAAATGTAGTTTTATATTAATATATATTTTTGGAACTCCACCAAACTCATGGTGCCCAATTCGCGATGAAAAAAACCATATAATAAACATATATTTTAAAAACCCATCTAATAAACATATGTTCCTAGATATACCATTAATGTTGTATTGTTTGTCTAACAACAAGAAACTTGATATTCATAGTTTTGGTTAGATGGATAACATATTAATCAAAATTTACTAGTAACTAACACTAAGTTTTAGAGAAGTTTCAAAAATTAGGCACCATCAAGTTGCTAAAGGAATGGTCCAGGAAGGTGGTCCTCAAAATTTTTTTATACTTCCGTGAATTACATTGATCATAAATTTGATTTGATAATAATGTATTTGTTAGACTAGTTACATCTATTTTATAGATTAGAGTTTGTAACCTCTTTATATCTTTTTTTTTTTTAATAAATTAGATGAGAATCCTTCTATTCAATCCTTGAAAAAGTACAAAGCGATACATCGATTTGTTGATAGCAAAAGATCCCCAAGAAAGAGAATATAGAAGCACTAGAGACTAGACTATGTTAAAAGAGAGCCATAAGGAGTGTGTGGGCATAACACGATAACAAATTAAAAGATAAGGAGAAAGGGTCAGATCATTGTGTTGGCCAGAGAGGATCCTTTCTGCCTTTTTTCTTACGAACATCAATCCAACCAGAAGAACTGATAGGCTCAACAACCTTTGCCACCAAAGTCAGATGGTCCGAGGAAATGCCAGAATCTTGAGCTACTGAAGCTAAGGGTGATTCTCTGTCACTGTTTGAATTATCCGATTCATGAGGACGTTTATGAGTCCCTAAGAGAGGGGCTGTGGCCATGATTATGTCATTTGATTCATCCTTTTCGAGGGGGGGAGTGTGCAAAGGATGAACTGCGAGAATCAGAATCAAGATTTCAGAAGCTTCAGGATTTTGTGTTGAAGCCGAAGGCTGGTGTTTTGGGTTTGTAGTTGGTTGTTGTGCATTTTTTGGAGACTGTGATGGTGTTGTAGAAGGTGGAGGAGTTGGGGCGTCTTTGTGATGTTGCTTGTTGCCAGATGAAGAGTTCGAGTGACTTTTGCGATTTTTAGGGTCTTGCCAGCCATTAACCCTTTTCCGTGCTCTAGGGGATGAGGACGGGGTTGGGGATAAAGGACAAGTTCCTTGGAGGTGCCCTGTTTGTTGACAGGAGAGACACCCAAAGGAAGTGTTCTCATAATCGACCATCTGCGTGTAAGGATAATCCTTAGTCCAATCTATAAGAATCCTATTCAGAAGCCCTTGATTGAGGTTGATTTCAATGCATATGCGGGCGAAAGTGATGAAGCCTTTCGTTATTTGGTCTGTGTCAATCTTGATAAACCTACCCAACACATTGCCCAGGGTAGGTAAAAAATATGGAGTATAAAAATGCAGAGGTAGATTGGGGAGTCTTACCCAGACCAGTGTAGTCATGGCAGTCATAGTCAACGGGTTGAAGTCAGGGAACCACGTATGTATGGAAAGACGAGATATGCCCCAGAACAATGACCTTGCTCTAGCACACGTTGACAATCTGCTTCTATGGAAAAGTTGACAATGAAGAACCCTTTGGAGAAAAGAAAATCTCACGACTTAACAACCGGGTCTTGTTTACCCATTCTCTTAACATAGAGGCCGATGGCCATAATCCGTTGAAGCAACAAATGAGGGATTTTTCCCGGTAGATAAAAGCAGAGCCATAGACGTGGGGATATTCAACTTTTGCTGTTGGAAGTTTTACTAATTTCTCCACAATGAAGGAAGCGCAAAAAATCTCCTTAGCTCCGGAAGTTTTAGCCTTGGTCCCCAAGGAACGGAAATCCCTTTTTTCACGACGTGCTTGTAAGATCTTGGATGAGTGGAGGATGATGCTCCTCCACACAGATGAGAAGCAAGAGAAATGTTTGCGTTCTTTAGATTCCCATAACCCCGTAACAGAGAGCCATCCACAAGCTGTCATCCTTCAAATATTAGTCGTTGAAAGCAAGGCGTAATACCTATAGCCTGGTGGACTTTGGTTTTGAGCTAAAAAACAGAGTCCGAATCCTGAGCATGCATGTAGAGAGAAGATCTGACAATGGTCTTTACAAAAAGGGGGAAGCATGCCATAGTCTCGGATCTAGCCTTGACACAATATTCCGAATGAAGCCTCAATCTTGCATCACTCTTAACTTGATTCCTATAACAGAGTGAGGGATGAAGATCCCATAGGTCTCTAATAGTTGAATGGTGCCTGTTCTCTAGATCTAAGCGGCTGTGGCTAGGGTTCAGCTCTTGTCGTGTCCGCAGTCTCTCCTCGGATTTGATCTGGCCCCGAATGGTTGGTTC
This sequence comes from Picea engelmannii, assembly GCA_009831015.1. Taxonomy (NCBI): domain Eukaryota; kingdom Viridiplantae; phylum Streptophyta; class Pinopsida; order Pinales; family Pinaceae; genus Picea; species Picea engelmannii. Next base: position 682,745 of record ML780717.1, read on the forward strand.
TCTCTCGCCAGATATCGTGTTAGAGCCTCCCTCCTCTGTTACAACCGTCCAACAAGGTTCTTCTTCAGCCACTGCTTCTCCTTTAGTTATGGCGGGTTCTAGGTTAACCATCACAATCTCCCTTCATATCATAATATTCTATTAGATAGACGATAATATGTTATATAAAATTAAAAACATGTAAATAATTTTTTAATGTATATTAAACTAAAATAACATTTTAAAAATTAAATTAAATTAATTATACTAAAATATGAAATTTTAGATATAATTTTTTTAAATATTATTCTTATTGTTTTTACCAATGATAATATTAGAATATGAGATGTTAACAAAACATAATAATATAAATCTATTAATTATTTAAGTATCCAAAGATTTACTTATTTTTTAAGAATATGAGAGATTATTAAAGAATAATAATATAAATTTATTAATTATTAATTATTTAAGTACCAAATGATTTATATTTTTTTTAAAGATATGAATTGATAATTATTATTTAAATATATTTACATTATCTAAGTTTTCCAATTTTATAAAGAAAGATCTACTTAAAAAATATGTTTGAGTTCATATATAAACCAAAAAAAATAAAATAATTAATGATTTTATTTTTAAATTTATGGTTGTGAATTTTTTGTTTTATGATTTTTATATTTAATATATATATTTTTTATTTTTAAATATATGGTTGTAAAATTTATTATGATAAATTGTTTATCTGTGAATTTTTATTTATTTTTATGATTTTTATATTTAATATATATTTTTTTAAATTTTAATTGTACAATAAAACTATTTAAGTCATTTTCATTAATATATTTAAAATTTAAATTATTTAAATCATTTTTATTAATATATTTAAAATTTTATATTGTTATAAATTTATACACTATTTTAATTTATTTTATTATTATATTTATATATTTTTTTGTTTTGACATTTATTATAAATAATTTTTTTGTTGATATACTTAAAAGTAAATTACTTAAAATAATAATCAAAATATTAACATACAAAATATAAATATTTTTTAATTCAAATTAAATTATTTAAAATATTGACCAAATCACTAATACATAAAATATAAGTATTCTTATTATTTTTAACAAAAATAATATAGGAAAGATTAATAAAGCACAATAATATAAATCCATTAATTATTAATTATTTAAGTATGAAGATTTACAATTTTTTTTTTTAAGATTTATATTAATAATTATTATTAAATATATTTATATTATCTAAGTCTTTCAAATTTATAAGTAAAGATTAATAAAACACAATAATATAAATCTATTAATTATTAATTATTTAAGTATGAAGATTTACAATTTTTTTTTTTTAAGATTTATATTAATAATTATTATTAAATATATTTATATTATCTAAGTCTTTCAAATTTATAAGAAAAAATTTACTGAAGCATGTTTGAGTTGACTTATAAAATTAAAAATAAAAAATTAATTCATAACTTTATTTTTGAATTTATAGTTGAAAAAATTATTATGATAAATTGTTCATTTAATTAGATTTTTTTATATGATTTTATATTTAATATTTTTTTAAAGATTAATTATACAATAAATTCATTTAAGTTATTTTTATTAATATATTTTAAATCATTTAAAACATTTTCATTAATATATTTAGAATTGGATTTTATTGTTATAAATTTATATACAATTTTAATTTATTTTATTATTATAATTATATATATTTTTATTTTAATATCTCTTATGCATAATTATTTTGTTGGTTTACTAAAAGTAAATTGTTTCAAATAACAATCAAAATACTAACATATAAAATATAAATATTTTTTAATTGACCAAAATAATAATACACAAAATATAATTAATTAATCAAATTCAAACAATAATAAATAAAACAAAATTAAATAAATAAAAAAATAATTTCAAAAAATAAAAATATTAAATAATTAAAAAAAAAAAGTGATTAATGTAAACCAAATGTCTAATAAAAATATATTATATCAAGAAAAGACAATATTTTATATTTTAAACCAAATATCTAATAATAATATAGAAGAAAAAGACACTATTTTATATTTTGATTGACATGAAGACATTTTAAATTTGTCAAAAGATATAAATAATTTTCATATTTTTATGAAAGATTCAAAAAAATTAATTTTGATGAAAAAATTATTTTATTATAAAATATAAAAGGAAAATAATATATAAAAGAAAATACTATGGTATAAAAAAATTTGTGAGATTTGTGACACTCAAAGGGTTGAAGATGAAAAACACTTTCTCCTAGAGTGCTTTTATATGAACATTTTAGTTTTATGAATCTATCCACAAAAACAATAAGATGAAATCAATCACAATTACTCACAATGGATTTCAATTAAATATTTTACTACTATAAATATTAATTGCTTTTAACCCCTGCCTTTGTGTTTTCCTTACAATCACAATTTGTAGCACCAAAAAGCAGAATGGATAAATGCATAGTCTAATTTTATCAGGTCAAGATCATTTTCTATCAATATCCTTAGAACAAGTATGATTCTAATTTTCCTTCTATGTTATACATCGCATTAGTTCAAAGTTCCTATATTTGTCACAAAGGAAACACTTTGTTAAAATTAAAAAAAAAAACTAGGCCAAAACTTCCTTTTCGTAATGTGTCGAACACAAACTAACCTTATCATATGATGAACATAACTTGAATTTGCAATCCGACGAAAAAAATTGTACGTTACAACGTGATGAACTTAGTAATGCTACAATGTGACGAACATATTAACGTCACACTGTGATGAACATAGTAACGTTGCAATCTAAGGAACATGGTAACGTTGCAATTTGTCGAACATAGTAACTTCATAATGTGATAAACATAAAGGGATGTTGCAATGTGATGAACATAAAGGGACATTGTAATGTGACGAGCATAGCCCTATCATTGCAATGCAATGCACATATCCTCATGTTGAAATGTGATGCATATTTCCTGACGTCATAATGTGACAAACATTTCCAAATGTTGCAATGTGACAACCATAACCCATTGTCTCAATGTGATGTACACAAACCAATGTGCCAACATGACAAACCTAGACCAACATTGTAATGAGACAGACATTTCTCGACGTCACAATGTGACGAACATAACCCATGGTTGGAATATGAAAATCCTATTCAAATGCCTTAATGTGACAAATAAAAACCCTACATTGCAATGCGATGACCATAACCTTACGGTGTCATGTGACGAACAAAAAGTGATGTCACAATGTGATGAACAAAACATAATCATCATTGCAATGCACTAGTGTCATAGTAAACCATGGTTAAACATAATCAACATGGCCCACCATAATTAGCTCACATGTTCTATGAAGGTCAGCCATGGACATGGTCAACCATAGTCAACCTCGATCAACCATAGTTAGTTATGGTCAACCACAATCAAACATGATCAACCATACTGAAGTTTTGTCCACATCAAGCTCAACCATGATCAACCATACTGAACTTTTGTTCACATCAAGCTCAACCATGTTTAACCATAGTCAACCACTACAAACCATAGTCAACCATGGCTAAGGACAACCATAATAAACCATAATCTTGGTCATTTATGGTTAGCCATAGCCATGGTCATGGTCATGGTCAACCATGAATGGTCAACCATATTCATGATCATCCATAATTATTTTCATGGTCATCGCCATTTTGAGTTAACTATGGTCATGGTCATGGTTATGGTCAACCATAGTCAACCATGATCATGTGGTCAACCATTGTAACGGTCAACCATAGTCACAATCATGGTCAATGACGGAGTCATGGTTTAGCATAGTTAACCATAGTCTATCACTTTCAACCATGGTCATGGGCAATGTTTTATATTTATGTAATAATGTATTATTAATGAATTTTTACTTTATGAATGTACTATTAATACTTTATTACTTCAATGTATTAATACTCTTAATATTTTGACACCTTTTTAATTTATTATTTCTTTATTAATATATTAATTAATAAATCATTAATATATTAATTAAGTAATACATTTGTACTTTAGTATATTAATGTATTATCACATTAATGTATTAATATATTAATATTTTAGTACATCGATTTTTTTTTTCTCCACGTGCCATATGTATGTCCCTTTTGCAGACACCGATAAATAAAAAGAATTTGAACTAGACATAACACTTCTTATCACGACACTTGCTAATTGAGCTTTCCCCGAGACTACTTATTAATTTATTAATGTATTAATTAATTAACTAACACTTTAAAAGATTAATATGATAGTGTGTTATTTATGTATTAATACCTTAATAATGTTTATTACTTTATTAATCTATTAATACATTATTAATGTATTGATGTAATATATTAATAATTATTAATTAATAAAATATTAATACATTATTACTTTATTAATCATCATCATTAATCCTTTAATAATGTATTAGTTAATTAATAAATACATTATATTGTTAATGTATTAATTAATTAACATGTTATATATTACATTAATAATTATTAATTAATAAAGTAATAATACATTATTACTTTATTAATCATCATCATCAATCCTTTAGTAATGTATTAATTAATATATTATATTATTAATTAATTAATTAATTAATATATTATATTGTTAATGTATTAATTAATTAACATTTTATTAATTACATTGTAATAATTTAATTTATACATAAAATTAATGAAATAATTAATTAATAAATTAATGAAATTTCAATTAATTAATAGATTATCAGTTTAGCATATTATTACTTTAATTTATACCCTCGATTCGGGTGACATCTTGGAGTACGTCTCAAACCATTCGCTGTAGAACCAAAAATGGAAAATAAACTCAACATTATGACTGCCAAAAATGGCATCATATTCAACATCGATGGAAAGGAAACCCCCATGTTCCTATGGGGGTTTAAGGTTAAATAAGGTTAAAAGATCATTAATTGTGCCCATTGTCAATAGGTATATGCCTTTCGGCGTAATTAATGATTATTAATGTATTAATACACAATTAAAGTATTAACTAATTTAAAGTATTAATGAATAAATTAAAGTATTAATATCTTAATGTAGTAATGTATTAATTGATTAAAAGTTAGTTAATGTATTAATTGATTATTACATTAATATAATGTAAAAATTAAAGTATTAATGATGACGATGATGATGATTATTAACGTCCACTAAGACCGAATTGGTCTATGGGACCTTAAGAGGATAAGTGATTACTTGTGATTCTTTAGAATTTTGTTTCTCTGCTCGAAAAGCATTAAGAGAACCTTTCCAAGATCACCATACTTTTGTTGAGTTAAGATGCTAGGAAGGTTGGTAGTGTGATAAATATTTTGAAAATGAGATCTAATATGGGTATAGGCTGGGCAATCTAAGAGAAAGTGCTTTTAATATTCAACCTTCATAGTGTCACAAAGGTGACACACTCTTTCATCCCATGGTGTTTTAGGAATTGACCAACGCCCAGTTTCACTATGGAGCTCGTGAGAATTTGTTCTTATCTTAGCAATGCTTATTTTTTTCTTTACACTTGGCAAAACAGATAGA
>ML780717.1:691053-718393 GCA_009831015.1 Picea engelmannii
GTTCTAAATTATTATAGGGACAATTTTTATCTAGATTATTTTTCTTATAAAAAGTAGAATTAATAGGTGCAAAATAACAAATTGCTATATACATCTTCTTAGCATTGGTGTCTGAAATTTCTATCAAAATGTATTGATTAAGAAGGTCAATATTATGAAGTTGAATGTGAGGAGAAACGCTCTTTCTAATATAACAATCTATGCCTCATATCCCTCTATGGTGGGGGTTTTTGTTCCATGCCGACCATAAGACAAATGCTTCCATGCTAGGGACCTTAGAATCCTCATGCTCCCAAGTTTCAACTAGACAGATAATATCAATATCACTCGGGATCCAACTTATCATAGGACCTTTGTGCCATGGAAAGCCACAACAATTCCAAAAAAGGATCACAAGTGTCCCAAATTCATATTTATTATTATCCTTCTGGTCTCTATCCGTAACAATAGCTTTTCGATTTCTAATTATTGCCCATTTTTCTTCTTTCATGGCTTCTTTTACCTTTTGAACTTCCTTCCTTAATTCAACTTGGTCTTTGGGAATGAGGTCTTCATTTATAAATATTTCTGGTCCTTTTAAGCTCGGAGATTTACTAAGTATGCTATATTTATGTTCATTACAACTTACTTTGACACATATCAACCTAACTTTGTGATCAATTATTTTTCCTAACCTCTAAATGCTTCTATGAGGTAAGTTGTATCAATTTGTGATTTATTTTTTAATTCTTCTTTTACTATTGCTAGTGTATCCTCCTCTTGTTGTTATTTTATGCCAAAAATTATTATTATGGATTGACTTTATCTCTCAAATCATCAATACATTAATGTGTAATGTATTAATGTAATGTGTTAATTAATTAATTAATGCATTAATAATGTAATGTATTAATTAATTAATTAATTAATGCATTGATAATGTAATGTATTAATTAATTAATTGATTAATATATTAATAAAGTCTTAGTACATTAATGTATTAGAATAATACATTTTTTTAACAAAAACTCAGAAATTATATTCATTAAAAAGGTGTGTTCAAGACCACTGAGAACATGAGGATAGTTTCATAGTTTAAAAAAAACCAGCTTAGCCATGCCATCATCCCAACAAAATTCTTGCCCTCTCCCCATATCTATCCATATCTTAATTCTACTTCTAAACTAAAAAGAATAGATGCAGTAATAAACACTGTAAATACATATACTGAGACAAAACATAGAAAAAATTACAACATTAAGAAACTAATTACCATTTCCATGTTGCATATCATACTTTCCCTACTAATATCAGTCCTTCAAAGCCGCCACTAGAACATTGAGATTCTAGAATTGGAGCCACAGAGGCTCCTGACTCGACCCTTACACTTCCAACTAAAGAAGTTTTCCTACTGATCACGACTCTCTATGCCCACTGCAATTACAACCCCTCATTTTGATTCCTCAAGGCATCAACTTCATCCTGGAGTTGGCCTATTAAAGTTTGTGTTAGCTAGATTTTCCAAAGCATATGAGACTTTCAAGCTAAGCGAACAAACTTGGATATATAACCGTTGATGATCCTCATACTCAGTCATGTCCAAATATTCATCTAGGAATTGAGATTTATCCCTAAATTCCATGTCTTGACTATGCAAGGAAATTTATCAATTCCCTAGTAAATTAAGGCTGGCGATAGTCGCTAGAGATGATAGAGTTAATATGCAAACCAAAGTAATCCAATAGGATCGAAAAGGGCCACTTCACACTGGAGAAAGAACCCAAAAGAAACTGCAATTCTTAAATTTTGAGCAAAAAAAACCTTCCCAAATACATACCCCATCTGTTGAAATGATGATTGGGTACCCACCTGCGAAGACATATAAATAACAAAGGTATCTCAAAGAAAAATGACGGAAGAACTCACCCATCAATTTTCCAATGCAACCCCTGAAGACTCATCAACCATAAAACTCCCCATAATGCTTATGATGCCATTAATAGACGAAATGAACCAGTTGCAATGAATATTCAAAAAAAAATGTACCTGGGTTACCTGGATCTGTTGATTTCTCCCTCACACCATTTCCAAATTCGTGTATATGTTGATGAACTAGATTTATAAATGGAACGAAACAAAATATTGATGTATATAAAAGAAAACACAGAGATACAATAAAAATTGACTTCTATTAATAAAGAGAATATGTTGAAACTGTAAAAATGCAGACTGAAACAAAATTTATCTAATGGTGACAACTTATCTTTGATAAGAGATGTGATGGATATGCTCATTCGCAAGAATGTGAGCACAATGAGGCTTCAAAGGCCTTTTTAACATAAAGCATAAATGATAAAATCCTAAACATCCAAAACCCTAACCTTGGGAGATGAAACACCAAAAAGTTTGTGGGCCTTGATAGTGTTAGGGACCTAACCTCCCTAACCCCTCACGTAGGTAGAATAATATAATTCCATGTAATAAATTCCAATATTAATAAGGCCTAGCAATAAGGAAGAATAAGTCAAATATAAGAAGACCTAATAGAAGCTTCCACTTCTAGAAGGATCTTCCTCTAGATTGCTCTTTTCGATAGATAGATTTAGTATAAATAGGAGTAGAGGGTATGATAAATCTTGTCTTGGAGATTATTGTAATAGAGATCTGCTCTGCTATAGGTTGCTCCCTCGAAGAGGAAAGTGAACATTTCTATCATTAATCAAGGTGCTCTTTCTGGTGTTATTATGGTATTGTTTTAGTTATATCATTGTTGCTCTACCATTTCTATGCTAAAATATATATTTTTTGCATACTATTTTATATCTGGAATACTACAAGTGGTATCAGATCACCTTCCTCAGCAGAAATTTGTGGGTGAATTTTTTTTTTCAAGGTAGAGACATATTCTGACCTCTTAAAGCTACAGAGATCTATCATTCAATGCATAAATATGTGGTTATGTAAGCATACATGCAGGAACTACAAGTGGTTTTTAAGTGCAAATCTATTGGACACCCTTGTAACCCTTGTTGGTACCCCTTTTAGTGGTAGTGCATCAGACAACACATGTATATGGATAGGCCTAGATATCTTGAATCCCTCCATAGATAAACCGATCGACCTCCTGACCGCTATAGTTCCACCGAGAACAACACTTAGGAATATACTCTCTAGTACATGGGTAGTCGGGTAATACGGCTAAGAGAACTATCTATCCTCCTTAGTTGGTTCCCTAAGACATTGGTCCGAGTACTACTATTGGACCCCGCACGTATATCAGAGAGCTATAGCACAAGGAAAATCCTTGTCTGTATAAAACATGAATATCCTACCCTTGGTGATAGAAACAAAAACATAACAGACAAGATCTATTGTTGCACAACTGTTCCTTCTGCATTTTGATTACATAATTACTACAACTTTCTCCCTATTAAGCATTTGGGAATTTTGTCACTGCAGTATTCTTAAGGTTGGAGTATAACTCTGCTGGAGTTTAAAAAAAAGTACAGTGGTCCCTTCGACACACTTATTTGGGACCTATCCCAGTGGGTTTCTCTCTTCACCCGATTCCAGTGATACCTATCCTTTTTAACAAAAACAATTTTGTGGACCCGACCCTTCTCTAACACCCTTATTTGACCCCTATCCCATTGGATCCTCCTTTTTTCCCAGATCCCAGTGGTACCTATCATTTGACACCCTTCTTCTTAGTGGTCCCACCCACCCCTCCAGACCCCTTTTTTCCCCCCTATACCATTTTCCTGCCCATTTTTCCAAATGGATACCACACGATCCCAAGAACTCAATACCTTGATTGCTAACACCCACCAGAACAAACAAGACATCAAGAATATCAATGAAAACCCTAGCTCAATCAATTCAGCTATTCAAGTCCTCTAGGAACAATGTGCCTACATAAAAGACCTCAAAGACCTCAAAACCACCTTTGAAGACTTCATGGGTCGTTCCCAGAACCCTTCCTTTTCTGAACAACCATCTTATCAGAATGGCCATGACTCTTACCATTACCAAGGTCCTCATACTACCCAATTTTCTTGAGACCTTTGCCCTCCTAGAATTTAGGTGAACAAATTTGATGAATCAGATCCCACAGGATAGGTCACCCAAACATAACATTATTTCTCTTTGCATGGAATTACTGATGATTTATCCAAGATTCATTATGGTGTCGTACATCTAGATCTGGAAAGATGGAAATGGTGGCAATGGAAAAAAAAAGGAACGCTAAGGGTATGTTTCTTGTAAACAGTTTGTGGTCAAAATTTATGACCACTTTGAATCTAAAACCCACCATTTAGGCTGTTTGACCAAGTTAAAGAAATCTGGGACAATGTAAGACTTTATTTCCACACTCGAGCACTTGGATTTCATAAAGGAGGGCATGTCAGATGATTTTTTTAGGGAATGATTTAGCAATGGCCTCAAAGATGAAATTTGTGCCCATGTTCTCATGGCACACCCATAGACTTGGTTGGAATCTACTCAATGAGCCAAGGAAGCACAATAGATTGAATCCTCCCAGACTTGCAAACCCTCCTTTCCTCCTCACTCTAAACCCACCAATTATTCCCTTTCTGCAACTCCCCTCAAGATCCAAAAATTAACTAGGGATGAAATGGTTGAACGTAAACTCAAGGGACTTTGTTATAATTCTGATGACAAACATTTTCCTTGGCACAAGTGTAAGGAACATAATATTTTTATGGCCATGAATGAGAATATTTCTGAATAATATGTGGTTGTTCCTCCTATGGAGGAACTACCACCACCATCTGATATGACCCCACCCTTTGATTCACCATATGTTGAACTAGTGATTTCACTTAATTCCCTCACTGGATTCTCTGCTCCCTATACTCTCAAATTAATTGGTTACATAAAAAATACGAAAGTCATCATACTTGTGGACAGTGGTAGCACCTATAATATTATTCATCGTCGCATTTCCCAAGAATTCAATTATTACATCCGTGTTGTCAATAATTTTCAAATCATGATTGCTAATGGCGGTTCCATGAAATATGGAGGACAATGTGAAAATGTGTGACTCCAAATTGGTCAGTATCACCTAAAATCCCATATGTTTTCTATATACATGGGTGGTTGTGACATTATTCTTGGTGTCGAATGGTTACACACTCTAGGCCCCAATCTCATGGATTTTAAGGAATTAACCATGCAATTCCAACATGAGGGACAACAATATAAGTTCCAAGGCATCATAACAGGCTCCCCTGAGATCATTCGGGCATTATAGCCCAACTCCACTCCATTCATTCTTTTGAGACACCTTCTATGCATCCCGACCTCCAATCTATCCTCTCCCACCACCAAGTTGTTTTTACCACTCCCAACGAACTTCCCCCTTCCCATGGAGTCCATGATCATTCCATCCCTCTCATCTTGGGCAATCTTACTCCCAATGTTCGACCTTATCGTCATCCCTTTGCCCAGAATAATGAAATTGAGAAAAAATTTCATGAATTGATAGAAGCAGGTGTTATTTGTCCAAATACTAGCCCCTATTCTTCCCCTGTGCTTATGGTACTCAAGAAAAAAGGTACTTGGTGCATGTGTCCTGATTTCCGCACCCTCAACAAACTCACAATCAAAGAAAAATTACCCATTCTTGTCATTGATGACCTCTTGGATGAATTGAATGGTGCTCAATACTTCACCAAACTAGATCTACATTTTGGCTACCACCAGATCAATGTGAAAGAAGAAGACATTCCCAAGACTGCATTTCGCACTCATGAGGGTCATTATGAATTCTTGGTAATTCCCTTTGGATTGTGTAATGATCCTTCCACTTTACAAAGTCTTATGAATCATGTCTTCCATCCTTTTTTCCATCATTTTGTATTATTTTTATTTGATGATATTCTCATCTATAGTAAAACTTGGCCATCCCATCTCTGCCATGTGAATAAAGTTCTCCATCTACTCTCTAAGCACCAACTTTTCCTCAAATAATCTAAATGTGACTTTGGTGCCTCAGAAGTGGAATACTGGGTCATATTTTTGGCAAGGATGGTGTCCGAGTGGATCTTAAGAAAATTGAATCAATGTAGGATTGGCCTCACCTTAAAAATATTAATATATTATGTAGTTTTCTGGGTTTAACGGGCTATTATAGGAAGTTTGTTCAAAATTATGGAAAAAATGTTGCTCCTCTCACTTCTCTCCTTAAAAAGAATTCTTTCACTTGGACTTCAGCTACAGATCATGCCTTCCAAGCCTTGATATATTCTATGTGATCGACCCTTGTCCTATCACTTCCATACTTCACAAAGACAATCATATTTGAATGTGATGCTTTCGGGAAAGGAATTGGAGCCGTCCTCATGCAAGATGACAGGCCTTTGGACTTTACTAGCAAACAAATTTCAAAGAAACATTTGGGCCAATCCATTTATCAAAAGGAAATGTTATCTATTATGCATGATGTGGATATCTGGCATCCTTATTTATTGGGTCAGTGCTTCCAAATCAAAACAGATAATCATAGTCTCAAGTATTTCCTGGAACAAAGAATTTCATCCCTGGTGCAACAAAAATGGGTGACCAAGGTATTTGGATATGATTATGAGATAATTTACAAGAAGGGAAATGAAAATGTAGTGGTCAATGTTCTTTCCTAGAAATATGAAGAAGACAGGTCCCTTTTCTCCCTCTCCTTCATTGTACCAGATTGGCTCCAAGTTGTTCGTCCAGAATGGCTGCAAGACCCCAAAATTTATAGCATACTCCACCAATTGCAACACAATTATTTATTTTCTCCAAGCTACTCTTGGCAGAATGAGGAGCTTCACTATAAAGGTCGTTTGTATTTATGCAAGCAATAAAAACTTAAATCCATAGTGCTTTCTGAACTTCATTTCTCACCCACAGTTGGGCATTCGGGGTTTATGAAAACCTATTAACGGGTCAAATGTTATTTTTTCTGGGATGGTATGAAACAAGATGTCCACATCTTTCCGGATGAATGTGAGGTCTGTCAATGCAACAAGGGAGAAACTGTCAAAGCTCTGTGCATACTCCAACCACTTCCGATTCCCCCTGCTATTTGGCAAGATATTTCTATGAATTTCATTGTGGGATTACCTAAATCCGGAAATAAGTTAGTCATCATGGTGGTCGTAGATCGTCTCTCCAAATATGCTCATTTTTGTGCTCTTCAACACCCATTCACAACCTCCACAATGGCTCAAACATTCATGGATAATATCTTCAAGATTCATGGCATTCCTAATTGTGTTGTCTCTTACAGAGATCCCACTTTCACCAACAATTTTTAGCAAGAATTGTTCAAGCTATAGGGCATCTAATTGCATCTCAGTATTTTCTATCACCCCCAGATGGATGGCCAGACTGAATTTTTCAACAAGTGTTTGGAAACATATTTGAGGTGTTTTGCATTTGAGAGGAAAAATTGGTGGGATCAATGGTTACCCCTAGTCGAATGGTGGTAAAACACATATTACCATACAGTTACTCACATGACTCCTTTTGAAGCAGTCTATGGCCAAAATCCCCTATCAGTTCTCTCATATATTCCATGGGTCTCAAAGGTTCAGGAGGTTGACAAAAATATTACAGTCCAAGAGGCTATTCTTTGTGCCCTCAAAGACAATTTGGTCATGGCTTAGAATCACATGAAGCAACAAGCAGATCAAGGTCATTCTGAACGACATTTTTTTGAAGGGGACCATGTGTTTCTTCAACTACAACCTTATAATCATACTTAACTGAAAGCTGACCACTGTCAGAAACTTGCACCCAAATTTTATGTTCCTTATATAGTTCTCAAGCCTGTGGGATCGGTGGCCTATTAGTTAGCTCCACCTAGTCAATCAAAGATACATCCTATTTTTCATGTTTCCTTCTTAAATAAGGTGATTGGAACTAAGTTCCAAACACAAACTAGTCTCCTTGAGTTGGATGAAGAAGGTTCCATATGGTTGTAGCCACAAGCAATCTTGGCCCAACGAGAGTGTCGTCTCCATCAACACACCATCAAGGAAGTGTTATTCCAATGGAAAGATACAACTCTAGAAGATGCCACCTGGGAGCCAACCACCATTATACAACAATTTCCTCATCTTAAGCCTTGAGGACAAGGCTACTATTCAAGGGTGAGGGCATGTTAGGGACCTAACCTCCCTAACCCCTCACATAGGTAGAATAATATAATTCCATGTAATAAAGGCCAATATTAATAAGGCCTAACAATAAGGAAGAATAAGTCAAATGTAAGAAGACCTAATAGAAGCTTCCGCTTCTAGAAGGATCTTCCTCTATATTGTTCTCTTGGATAGATAGATTTAGTATAAATAGGAGTAGAGGGTATGAGAAATATTTTCTTAGAGATTATTATAATAGAGCTCTGCTCTGCTTTGCTGGAGGTTTCCCCCTCGAAGAGGAAAGTGAACATTTTTATCATTAATAAAGGTGTTCTTTCTGGTGTTATTCTGGTATTATTTTGGTATTGTTCTGGTTATATCATTGTTGCTTTGCCATTTCTATGCTAAAATATTTGTTTTCTGCATACTATTTCATATCTGGAATACTACAAATAGGGGCAGTTGATACATCAACTTCTCAAGGGAATAACTTTTGCATATGATCTTTTTTTAGGGCACTTGATACACCATTGGAAAAGTATAGCCAAGGAGTACATACCGTTTTTCCTAGCATCTTCCTGTGGCTACATGCTAAGCAATGTTGAGCTGAAAAATGTCATTTAGGGCTTCAAATGGCCCCAAAAGTTTGAGACCTGAAAAAATGTAAAAAAATGGCCAAAATGGAAATTGTTCTTTGAGCTAGTGGAATAGATGGGTGGCCACCAATATCCTCCTGGATAAACTGATGACATCTCCCATGATTGCATGCTTCCACTATACTTTCCGTGCATCCCCAATTTTTGTGATCATGCCTGTACAATCCACCTACATGAAATCCATTGCATTACTCCTGAGATTGTACCACCCTCATTTTGTTTACTTGGTCTGATCCACCACCCACGTGCTAGAGTTATGCACCACCCTTTCATCGTAAACTTTTATCTTGTTGATGCATGCATGACAAGATATATTTGAACCTCCCTTCTACAACTTTCACACAGAATGAGATTTACCACGTGTTGAATCAGAACTATGTCAACGATGGAAGACATGAGGTCATGGGGGAGTTACCATGCTCTTTGTTCATGCTACCCCCATGAAACCATGGGTATTTCCTATGGCCTTGTTGGCCATTTCTTTGTCTTATGAATTATGTTGACGAAATGCATGATAGTATTGGAATTTAAGATTTCGTAATGAGAGTCGAATACAATCAATTAGAATCTTTATATGAGTATCCTTTGGAGAGGAGAAATAATTGATATATCTAATTGCATTTTTAGGGTCCCCAACTGTAACACCCATGTTTCCCCCAACCTGTAATTAATTGTAATTTATGATTTCCATGCAATGGATTGCAAATATTGTAAATGTATTATTGTTTAATTGTAAACGCTGAAAGTTGACTCATGGTTGAAGCCTTAAAGTACTGGCCATGATATCACTAGAGGAATGAGGGAAATTTTTATTAAGTTAAAGGACCACAAGCCCCCTTGCATAATATTAATTGGAAACATTTATATTATTTTCCATTATCCCGAATAACAAGACGAGTTAGTTAATGAGGAGGGGTTGGTAGTTGAACAACCAACCACCCCAATGAATGGATGTATGGAGCGTTGGAAGAAGGGAAAGGAAGCGATCATTTAGAGGATAGTAGGAAATATCACCATGAGTCCCTAGGATTGACCCATGAGTTTCCTTCTAAAAGAAGAAATAGAAGGACAGGTCAAGAACATTCCTAATTCATTTGTGCAACTTGAATATGGAGGGGGAAGAGAGAACTAGAAGGGGGTTTGGGGCTCCAATGAAGATAGATTCTGAAAGGAATGCATGAGTGTGTGCAATAGAAGAGTTAGAGAACCTGTAGAAGAGTTGGGAGCTGGAGCATAGAAGACCTGAAACTCGGCCTGAGCTAAGAAGTCCAAGAGCTTGATGTTAGGAAGGCATCTGATAAACCTTGCAGGGGCCTAGGCTATATGGGTGCAAGGAAAATATCTACTTAGAGTAGAGTGAAGGAGAGTAACCTTCAAATATTACTGAGAATATGATATAGACTCCCCAGTGATATCATGGCTTGGCATGGGGGTGGCCAGAATGATAAAAGTGAATGCATCTGAGCTTACAGTTGGGTGGAAAGGCAAACACCCACAGTTAGTTGGCCGACTATCAACTGTAATAGATAAGTATTTCATAGACTCTGTGTAATAGAATTGAATTGCATGATTGTACTTGCGCTATACATATACATACTTGATTTATAGTGATGATGCTTATTATATTTGAAAACTCCCACGTTTAAGTAAGATTAAGATGGCAAGAATGGTATACTCCCTGCACAAATAAATACAAGAGTTCTATAATGTTTTGAGATAAAAGGAATGAACTTAATCTTATGATTCCCACGTGCTCAATATATATATATATATATATCATTGTGATGGGAAAAATGTGAATGGAATCTAGGATCGTAAGTTAATAGTTGAATGTAAGGGAAAGAACCCAAAGAAAAATCCTTGAATTGTCTAAGTCTTGAATCGGAGGAAAAAAAATGTTTTAATCTTCAAGGCGGAGTGAATAGATCCAAACCCTTTATCGAATAAGGTTAACATGCCTATATAGAATGTACCTGAGTTAATTTGGATCGTTAATCATGGGTTAACCAAGCATTAACCTCTATCATAGATCTTTGTGGTCTTGTTTAAGCGATATTTGGGGAAGAGGTAATGTCAACATGATGTACCATGCTGACCTGGAATGTTGATGTGTCCAGAGGTTTATAGGTGTCAGTCTGTAAATGGAAACAGGTATTTCGTTGGTGGGCCATAGTGTAGGCCCTTGGGTGAACTATGTCTTAGACCTTCATTTTAGTCTTGGACGTCAAACCCAAAAATTTGAAAGATCTCGATCATTGATCGTAGTGAATCTAGGATGTGATCTTGATTGTTGATCGATGTGGAATCTCTTACACATTGACGAGAGGATGGACGACATCATGCTGATGTCACGAGACTCCAAGTATGAGGAAGCCACAT
This sequence comes from Picea engelmannii, assembly GCA_009831015.1. Lineage (NCBI taxonomy): Eukaryota > Viridiplantae > Streptophyta > Pinopsida > Pinales > Pinaceae > Picea > Picea engelmannii. The sequence goes on from ML780717.1 coordinate 702,215, forward strand.
GGAGACTTGTATTTGGTCGAGGTAATAAGGAGTGGGTCCCTATCGAGTTTAAGGGTTGGGAAAGTGAGATGAATGGGTCCACAAGTCCACCAACCCATGAACCCAATAAACTCACAAAATAATCTAAGTTTTGATACTTCTCGGATGGAATTATGGAGGAGAGGTACATAATTGTACATCTACAAGTCCACGAGTCTGCATAGGTGGAAAAGTGGCTAAGTGTTGAGACTCTTTGGACAAACTTATGAAGGGAAGAATTATGCATTCATGATTTGTGATTTTGTGAGTCCACATAGATGGAAAAATAATCTAAGTGTTGAGACATTTTGGGAAGAATTATGAAAGGAAGAATTATGCATTCATGAGTCTGCGAGCCCACATAGATGGAAAAACGACTAGGTGTTGAGGCTTTTGTACAATATTATGAAGAGGAGGTACAAAATTGTACGTCCACGAGTCCACGAGTCTGGGTATGTGGAAAAATGGTTAAATGTCGATACTTCTCGGATGGAGCTATGAAAGGATGCTTATAGACTTTTGACCTCATGAGACCGCGGAGGTGAAAAATGGTTAAGTGTCGATACTTCTTAGACAGCCCTATGAAAGGATTCTTATAGACTTGTGCATCCACGAGTCCGTGAGTCTGTGAATTTGAAAAATGGGTAAGTCTCGAGACTTCTCGAATGGACCTATGAAATGATGGTTATATAATTATGCATCCACAAGTCCATGAGTCTACGAAGATGAAAAAAATGGCTAAGTAACGAGACTTCTCGGGTGGAATGATGAAAGGAAGCTACATAGTTATGAGTCCGTGAGTTCGCAAGTCTACCACCCACAATAATGCGTCAAAATAAGGTCTGAGAGGCAATGGTTGTAGTTCTACATGGACTAAATCTCCACCATGGAAAGCTAGGCTAGTGTCACGTCAGGACTAGGGTGTCTCACCATGTCATATTGGCATGATAAATGACACATCACGTGGATTCCACATGGTAGTAAGAGAGACATTTTTTATGTAAACCCAAGATCTTCGGAAGGTCATACCTTTCATTCCAGATCTCAATCTTGAGTGAATTTACCATCATTGGAAAGATATTGATGAGAAAAAGAGGATGGAGTTGTGATAGAGAAGATTTAAGGTTGATAGAAGAAGAGAAAATTTAATACCCCATCCCTTAAAAGGGTACTTAAGGATCGAGTATGTTACAAAGTAGTATTAGATCAGGCTACAACACTAGGCTTGGATGGGCCATAGATTAGTCATAGGACTTGTATATCAAAATTTAGAGGAGTTTGTTGAAAGGTGTTTCTACCTTTAAAGGGTTATTCTTTATTTGCACGAGTTCCTTGAGGATGGAGGATAATAGAGTGAAATTGCACCTTGGAAACCCTAGTTGAATTAAAATAAGGGAAATTAAATTATCCCTCTGCCAAAGTGATGACTACTCTTATAGGAGTGGGAATATGATGATAGGTATTATTGGTAAACCTAAATAAAAATGGAAGAGGTGGCATAAATTCTTCTATGAATTTTCCTAAATCTAGACAAGAGACATGAGTTGTGTTGTTTTGTTAAGTATAATAATGTCTAACTACTAGGTCAAGAAGAGTATCTTGTAACCAAGATGGTTGATTATATAAGGGTTAATACCCTTATGTAAAATTCCTTGTGCTTAAAGGAAATTGGTATGGATTGATAAAATCTATAGGAGTAATAATTACTTCTTTAATAAAATATTAAACCCTGTATATGTGTATGATCCCTCGTGATCAGAGGACTAATGGAAAATTTGTAAGGCCAAATTTATTTGACCCATAATGAATGAAGAAAATTGTTGTTAGAGAGTAATCCAGTTGAGCAATTAAAAAGGAGTCCTTTGGACTGTTGCTAGACCGCCTGGAAGAGATAAAGAGGTATGAACACATGAACAAGTTTATGATACTCATGACTATAATAAGAGAATGTATATACCTATTAATCTAAGGGAATGTTTGTGCATGCAGATACAAATGGAAGACAATTGGAATACATCTTCATTGTAGGCATGGGTAAAATGCTTGGTGCATTAGGATATGTCGGAGTGCATATGGAAAAGATTGAGCATGCACAAAACATGCATATATACTTATTAAAATATTATTGGATGTAAATATGGTGATGACATGGATCATATGGTTAATGATGATCCAGGTATAGAAGCTTAAGTAAAATGTTGATTATATTGATTACATATTACTCTATGAGAATAAAGTAGAAGGGTTAATGAACTGTGGATTCCAAATGGGGTAAAGGAAGTGATGGGGCATTTCTAGATGACCAATGGGCCAAACTAACATCCATAGGTGGATGGTAGACATAAGAATATGGCTTGGTGTGCTTAAGTGGTAGTGAGAGGGAATCTAGAACAAGGATTCCTTTGATAAAAATGTCTGTTGACCAAGAATGGTTCAACAAAGTTACCGACTTAACAAGAACTGTGACCTCAAAACGAGAACACAACCCATATTTTTTCCAAAAAAACATGAAAATCAACCCCCAAATTGAAAAGTGGTGCTACCGGTAGCACCATTTTTTCAAATGGGGTCAAAATTACAACATTTTTCAACCATGCCCCTCAAAACTCATACAATAGATCAAAAATACCTTAAAATCAACACCTAAATAAAAAAATGATGTTCATAAAACATTTTTTTTTCAAAACCTTAAAATTATAGCTAATTACGACCTAATTGAAACTGTGGCCTTGACAATATATCCATAAGAAAATAAAAAACCCAAATTTGGATCCTAAATCGTCACTTGAAAAATTTATTTTGTAATTTGTTTTTTGAAATTTACATTAAAAAACAAATAAAGAGAAAATAAAGAGTCTTGACAATTTATTTATTTATTTTTTAAATATAGAAAAAGGCATAGTTAAAAAAATATTGAAAAACCAATATATATAACCATAGAAACTAAAAGTAAATGAAAAAAAAAATTAAAAATTTCTTGGAAAACAAAGATTTTTTTTTTTAAATTAATAAAAAAACCCTTAAAATGATAAAAAAACACAAAAAAAACAATAAAAATGTTAGAAAAAAAGCAATTTTGAAGCAAAATTCAAAAATATATAAAAATAAATAAACCAAAAACCACAAAAATTCCCTAAACTAAAACTTTATTTTAAAAAACATTAAAAAAAAAATTAACACAAAATTCATAGCATTTAAAATAATATATATATATATATATGTGTGTGTGTGTGTGTGTGTGTGAAGGGGGGGCAATGTTGAGCATCGCCAATCCCCCGCCTGAGTCAGAATGGGTCTCTTGGTGCCACAAGACCCTATCTTGGCTCGCGCGGGGGGATTTGGTTTTTTTAACAATTTCAAAGTTTTTCACATAAAAATTTGATTTTATAACTTTTTTTTCCATTTTCTCTTAGTTTTTATATATATTTTTGATTTTTGATTTTTATTTTATTTTTATTTTTTTCTTTAATCTTTTTTTTAATATAAATTTGTTTTTTAATTTTTATTTTTTATTTTCAATTGTTTTATTTTTTTTACCTTTTAATTTATCAAAAAAATTATATTTTTTTTGGTTAAATATTCAAAAATAGTGTTGTTTTACTACTATTATTTTTTATGTATTGAAGTAAAGGTAAACAATGTGTTAAAAATGATGTTTTCCACTATTTTAAAAATTTAGAACCATACATTTATTAAGGAGACACAATTATATGAAAAATCTTAATTTCAAAAAAGTAAATGGTAAAACAAAAAATTAAGATTGAAAAAAACATGGAAAAATGACTAAAAACACCTTTGGTGAAAAAAAAAAAAACAAATTTGAAAATAGATGCAAAAATAAGCATTTAAAAAAATGTGGGCATGGTTAAAATTTCCCATATTGTATTTCTGGGTAGTTGCTTACTTTATAGAAATTTAGGAAGTAGTGTTATCTTGTTGGTTGTTGCCATATGAAAAGGGAAACATAGTTATGAATATGTTTACGAGACTTGCAATGTGAATATCATGTATATGACTATAAACTCTCAACAGAGAGGGCATCATGGTGTTGAGTATTCCTATGAGATGTGTCATAAGAATGGTTGGAAGATCTCTGGGAGAAAGAATATGGAAGTTTGAAATGCCCATGTGTAAGAATGACATGGAAAATGGTGCAATGGTGAATTTTCACACTGAAAATCCATAGATGAAAATGGATGCTTCAGTGCATTAATGGAATGCATTATAACGTTACCTAGTATGAAGGAAGAAATGAATAGGTTTGTGAGACTAGACATGAGGATGGATATAAATTATCATTAAAGAAGAATGATAATAAGACCCAATAAATAAGAATGAATGAGGTAAAAAGGTGCAAGTGATGCATCTACATATATGTAAATGTACATGTACATGCTTAAATGTATGATATGAATGCTAGGATAAGTGAAATATGAGGCAAGATTTGTACTTGCCAAATCGAAATAATGTCATGGATGCATGGCTGACCCTATGATGGAAGGGTATGATTTGTCTTGTTGAAATAATAGATTGAGGGGAATGTGTTCCATTTTTCCTCAGGAAACACTATTGTACATTGAGGAAAAGGTAAATGCACATGGTGATACGGATTTATGAGCGGAACAAAATGAATAACGGATTGAATACAATAACACAGAGATACAAAGAACAACAAAAAATATGTAGTGAACAATAACCTCTATTGAATAAATGAAATAGGCTGAAACTGTAACACTGCAGAATTGAAAACAACTTGCTCGAATGGTGGTAGCTATCTCTGAGAAGAGATGTGGCTGCTACGGACATCCATTTGAGTAGAATCATTACAATGAGGCTCCAGAGGCCCTTTTATCATTACTCACGAATTAAAAAATCCTAGACATCCAAAAACCTAACCCTAGGAGATGAAACACCAAAAGTTATGTGGGCCTCGATGGGTAAGTTGGTACCCCAACTTCCCAGGGTCGTAAATTTTGCATATGACATCCGTTTTAGGTGTGCGATATGCCATTGAAAAGGTATTCTGAAGAAATACATATTATGCCGTCAAACTCTGACTCTATATATAGTTTGAATGTGGCAAGAAAAAAAACACTATTTAGGGCCCCAAAACAACCCTAGAAGTACAGAAAGATATGTTGAAATGAAAACTTCCAAAATAAGCTAGTTGGATTAGGTGGGCAGCCACCAGTCTCCACATGGAAGATGTGTAGGGCTTCATACAACCACATAAGTGTAGAATCCACAATTACAAATAAGTACAAAAGAATGTGTTGAACTAAAAATAGTCAAGAGGAGCCAGTTGGAATAGGTGGGTGGCTATCAATATCCACCTGGATCACAAGGATGCTATGTTTCCATTATAAAAGGAAACATGATTATGATTTTAAAGACTGCATATGAATGGTCAAGAATAATCATGAACAAATTAATTTTCAATAGATAAGGAAACGAAACAATAAAGTGTTTCTACGGTGGACACCCACACCATATGCTAAGGCATGTAATTAAAGTACAATGAAAGCAAATTGACAGAATAAAAATGCATGTGTGAGTGCCCAATCTAAATGCATAATAAATATGCATGTTGATAATTCCTCATGGAATATTAGGTAATATTTTGAGATGACAAGCAGAGTCTAACTCAAAAACTGAGGTCATGTTAGATCATTTGGATATGAAACAACAGAGTCGCATGTTGATGATGTTTCTATGGATGAACTCTGTAAAGAAATCTACCATGAGAACATAGCTATAACCTTAATGATTTTTGAGATCTTAACAGTGGTATGCAAAACCTATTTATATAAGAATCCTAGATTACATTTTAAAATATCATGCATGATTACCAAGACATGCAGACAAATGAGGACCAATATAAGCTTTAGTTGGGAAATGTGAGGAATGCACAAGTTTATGATTCATTATGAACAATAAACTTGTTGATGCAGCATGATGAATTATCCAAGAAGGTCAAGTTGAACATAACTAAGACTGCTCAAGAGATAGAAAAAGCAGATCCCAGAAGGGATAAATTGTAAAAGCAAAGAAGGAGAAAGTGATTAATACTTCTCTCACTATGAAACTCTGAATAATAAGACATAGTTGTATTCTTAAAAAGGAAAACTGTGAAAATAGGTACATCTAGTAATTGAAAGATACAATACTGAATATGTTTAAGTGAATGAGCTTGGTTAAGATATAGTGTGTGAAGGCAATGGAGCCTTGAAATTAATTCATCTAGGTTGAAAGTTCCCCGATGGGAGAATTCCTTACCTCCTTTATTGTTGTTTGTTATGTTTCTATAGGATGAGAAACTAATATGCTGATGAATGTAGATATTTTGGCATGAGAGTGTTGAGAGCTGCAATTGAAATTTGATTGTGGTTGAACTCATGAAAACTTTGGGGACAATGTGATGGAGTGCATATAGATATAGGCATGTATGAAAATGTTTTATTGAAATAAATGCCATGGTAATTGCATTTGATTTTACATGATAGCTAATGTAAAATGTGAATGTGGTGATGTATGTCATGTGTAGAAAATATTGGAACTATTAGAGAAGGACAACTACTAATAGTAAACAACCTCAGACAGAGGTGAATGCAAGAAGATTGATGATAAAATAAAACTGTGAAAGGGATTTTAGAAGTCCTAAGGGAGAACCGTTGAAGAGGTAATATCAGAGAAGGTGTTGGAAACCAAAACATGCATAAATAGTTCATGCCCATGTGACATGAGAGGTAAAAGAGATTTGGGTAATAATCCCTTCTAAAATAGTCTATGTTTTGATAGTGTCATGTGATCTGAATGGTTGTTGTATGGAATTGAAACCCAAGTAGGGTATGATTTAGGAGAATAAACTACATGATAGATATGTGAACCTTTGACAACCGAGGATGATTGAAATTCTTGTAAAAACGCATGAACAAATATATGTCATGAATACATTGCTCAATCAAGGAGTGATTGGGAATAAAAGTGCTCAAATATAGCATGATGATGTAATGCATTAAGGAAATCCATGTTCACATGAGAGAGCAGGTAATTGACTACCTATTATGGAAGGAGGGCCTTCCAATACTCTATCGAAGTTGTAGCATGGTAGAGAGAGAAATTGGGTGGCCATGGATGTTGGTACCCTGGTTACCAATGAAGAAAGAATGCTTGAATGCATTCATGTGAAACTTTTAGTTTCATGTATGCTTATTTGAGGTCATGATCAACTGAAGCAGGAAAACAAAGTCCTACTGTAATAATAAATGTGTATAATGCAACCATGTGGTAAATGGTTGGTTGGGTTTCAACCCACCAATGCAAAGTTCTTAATATGAAAATAAATATAAGGGTGCATTGTGTGTAAATATGACCATGGATATTGACACCTTGATTAGATTCATTTTTATGTTTGATTTTATTTTTAAAGGAATGGTATTTCCTTTTTGAATAAATGAACTTGATTGTTAATATTCACATCTTTGAAATCGTTTGTGAACCACTACAAGTGTGCATGAAAATATAATGTGCATGAGAACTAACAATTTGTTGGTTGATTGAAGAGGAAATTGAAGGAAAAAAGGTCTTGGATGTGGCAGTGTTGTAAGTCACAAAATGTTACAGAATGTTTCCCCTACAAACAGGTGAAATCTCCCTTGGATTAAAGAACCCTATACCAAGTGAGAAACACTACAGGTGGACACTAACATTCCTTTGAAATCAATTTAACCAATCAAAAAGAGAGAGGGAGAAAGGGTGTGATGCACCTTGTTTCGAAGTTCATCCTCATTGCTTCCATTTTGAGCTTGATCTCCAAACTACCTAGCACAACTTGATACCTGCAATGGAAGAAAATAGAAACAAAGAGCTCCTACTCTAGCTACAAATATTGAAGGTACAATAGATAATCACATGAAAGAATACACAAGATTGAAGGAAATAGGCCAAGTATATTCAAATGAGAACCCATAGAGAATACTTAAAAACCATGTATGATGATGAAAAACTTCTCCAAATTCTCCTCATCCAACCCTTGCACGAATATACCAAGATCAGAGGTTTGATAACTGAAATCTTCCTCCCTTCACCTTGGAAAGCCCTCAATATATAGTCTTGAGAGGCACAAAAACCATGAGAAAATGAGGGGTATCATTGAGGATATGGCTCCGTGAGGCTTGGATCAGATCCTAGGATGAAGCTCAAGCATGAGGGTCGAACACAACTAACCCCATCTAAAAGAGCTAGCCCATTGAATAAGGTGGGGGATATCCCCTTGTTCTCTCAACAAAACATGCACTCCCCTCCAGTGAGAGAAAGGGCATGGACCTAGTAGTGGCAGAGGGGGAACCATGGGACCACCATCGCTATGGGTAGGGGGGAACCACCCTTCTTAAATGCTAAAAAAAGGGTCGAATTCTCCAAGGAAAAAGTGTGTTTTGACCTAGAAATGATGGTTTTCCTCCTCCCATATGACTTAGGGTTCATGAAAAAATACTTTAATGTTTCCCCTAAAAATAGGTGAAATCTACCTTGGATTAAAGAACTCTATACCAAGACATAAACACTACAGGTGGACACTAACATTCCTTTGAAATCAATTTAACCAATCAGAAAGAGAGAGGGAGAAAAGGTGTGATGCACCTTGTTCCGAAGTTCATCCTCATTGCTTCTAATCCGAGCTTGATCTCCAAACTACCTGGCACAACTTGATACCTGCAATGGAAGAAAATAGAAACAAAGAGATCCTACTCTAGTGGATTAAGTAAAGAAAATTCATCTACAAAGATTGAAGGAACAATAGATAAGCACATGCAAGAATACACAAGATTGAAGTAAATAGGCCAAGTATATTCAAATGAGAACCCAAAGAGAATACTTAAAAACCATGTATGATGATTGAAAACTTCTCCAAGCTCTCCTTGTCCAACCCTTGCATGAATATACCAAGATCAGAGGGTTGATACCTGAAATATTCCTCCCTTCACCTTAGAAAGCCCTCAATATATAGGCTTGGGAAACCTGACCTCATTTTTTAATTTTGGGCACAAAACCTGATGTACGCGGGTTGTAGTGTTTCAACCTACATATACACATGTTGTACAATGGGTAGGGCGCATATATGTGGAAAAATATTATTTTTAGTTCTGGGATTTTCAAAAAGAGACTTCAACTCTGCATAGGGAAATGGAGAAATGCCTTCTGAGAAAATTTGCATAGGGTGAGGAAAATATTTCTATAACAAATGCCCCCTAATGTGTGAGGTTAGAGAAGTATCTGCGATAGCCAAAATAAATTATAATACCCAGAAGTGGAGTAATGGAGACCCAGTTGGACGGACTAGTTGCTCATTACAATCTGTACTGACTTTGCACACGTGGCTGCCAATTTGAATTACACTGCAGATCCATGTGAAAATATAACAAATAGTTGTTCATGGCCATGAATAGGAAATACAAAGGTGGCTACATGCCAAAGGATTCCATAGTCATGAAAAAGGCCCAAAAAAACCAGTCTCAAAATCAATCTGAAGATATCTGTATACAATGGAGTACAATCTGATCTCCCATGATCGCTGAAGTCATATATGTACTGGTCCAATGAGATATAGCAGTAGCTCAGGAAAGTTGCGACTATGAACTGTTGTCTTCAAGTCTTCTACATGTTCCACCAAAGGTGCAAGTCTACATTGTGTAAATAAAGGAGTTGAGGTCGAACACAATGAGACTTCGTTTGATTACTGATCATTAAGGTATACCGTTAAAAAACACGAGACAACCTACCAATAATGAAATTAGTTATCAAGGAACATAGTACATTCTCAAAAGTGTGAATAAATGTGTCGGGGTTTAACACTTGAAGAATCCATCAATCAAGAGACATTGATGTATTCCCAACTTTCAATGGCAAGAGAACCTGCCACTAATGACTGCAAGATTCTTGGTACTCATAGGACTGTAGGTCTCATTTCTAGAATAGATGGGATGAGGTCGATGGAAGGAGACCCATTGAAAGGAGAGCAGTGAGGTATCTCTCATCATTTAGCATGAGGTACAAAGTAGGAGCTTGATGATTTGGAGGAAATCAGATGAAGAACATGTTCACAAACCAATGACCCTATGTGTCTTTTGTGTGTGACAGATGCAAGTGGTACACAAAAAATACCCTATGAATAACATCCAATAAAGAAAATTGTTGAAAAAGGTGAGGAAACCACCAATAAGTCTAATGGAATCCAAGAAATTGCACAAATCCCAATGTGTGAATAGATTTCTTGCCGTCGAACACAAGGGAAACCACCCAGCCAATGACCAATGATGAAATGTCAACTGCTGGGTTCAAGGTTATCTACCAATGATGAAAGCAGGACCAGGGTGCATAATAGGACTACAACTTTATATAATTCTAAGACACACTGAGGGTATAGACGACATGCAAAGTCAAGAGTTTTGAGGAATGGCCGACATAGGTTGATAGACATCCTTTGAACAAGAGAATGAGGCATATGGAAGACTCTGGCAGCATAGACACAATGATGAAACTTTTGAGATGTAGGAGGAATCAATCAAACTCTCCATAGGGACTGGAAGAGTAACCAGTCGGGGGAGTAAACTCTCTGCAACGAGATCAGCTTCCTAAGGTCATGCTAAACCCAAAATTTTGATGACAAGTGGAATCAAAAGTTTTGTGCTTTGTTCAAAGGCGACACAACTACTGCCAATATAATATAATATTATTTTCCCTTCTGTGTTTTTTTGTTTTTTCATAGTCAAATGAATGCTAGCATACAGAGGAGGAAATGAGTGTCGCAAGTAAGTAACTAGTTCCAGTAGTGGAACATACCTATGCTCAATGCAAGGAGATGCATGCAGGATATGGACAATCGAGGGAATGTTTCCTCTTGGGTATAGGTTGTCAAGTACAAAGGATATAAAGAAGGCTCTGCTTGGCTGGTGATGTAAATTACTGATGTGATAGGCTTATAATGCAAAAGAGAGAACCGAAAATAGGCTCAATACTGCAAGCACGACAATGAGATGCAATTACAACTTAATGACAAACAATGTCCTTTTTCGTAATCTTAGTCTACTTGCTTTGAAAAAGGTGTAAACTTTTTCCAAATAGACTCCCTTTCAAATCCAATTTATGATCATGAAAGAAACAAGTTCACTCATAAATATTTTCTCTTTTTGAGAGAGTCAGAAAAGAGCTTAACCAAGACTCAGGACCTTTGAAATCAAATTAACGAGTGTGAAAGAGACAAGTTCACTAAAAAATATTTTCTCTTTTTTAGAGATTCGTTGGGAGTTTTATAGGCGGCATGTCATGGGGGAGGCCAAGGCACCCGAGCAGGATTTCTGTGAAAGTTCAACAACTTACGAATAGTTGACACAAGCTTGGGAAAACATAGAGCTTTCTAAGTAGAGGTGGATAAAATACTCACGGAGGTTACCTTCCCAAAGATGTATCGAAGAATGCCTCTTATTTGAAAGGGCATAGGAGAAGGAATTTGATACCCCACAAGACCATCCTAGTCAAAGGGAACCTCTTGAAGACTTGGAGGGAGAGTACTTGGAATGAGTAAAGATTTCCCTTGTTCAGAAGGTGTAGGACTTGAAATGTAAATGACATGGTTGAAATATGCATCACCCTCCAAAAGAAGAGTTGAATTGACCGAATATTGCATCGGCATGACCACTTCTTCAACCGTTGGTAGAATAGGATGCGAGAAAACAAGGCCAAGAGACACATCACCTCCTAAAATAGGAGTGGTGTCGGCTGAAGATTGCATCAACATGACCACTAGTTGAATATGATGCAAGAAAAAAAGGTCAAGTGGTGCATCACCCCCTAAAGGGAGAGGGGTGTTAGTCGAAGATTGCATCGACATGACCGATGTATCAACCAAAAAAGATTGGGAAACCAAAGATGACTCTAAACCTAAAGATCCCCCAGATAAGGAGCATGTTTCTTGTACCACAACAGTAGCAGGGTATAAATGAGTAAGGTGATCTCCTTTGAAAATCCTACAAAGGAAATTGGGCTTACGTCTTACATGTCTAGGTTTCTCAATCGCAACAATTCCCCCGGCCTCACTCACAATGGCTAGAGACATGATCTCTATGTGGCTGGAAGAGGTTGGTGGTTCATCTCCCACATGGTGTGTAGAGGTTGGAGATGTGATGTCAGGATGACTCATGGTGACTAGAGTTGTGCCCCCAACATGACTTACAACAACTAGTTGCTAGTCTTCAACTTGGATCGTAGAGGTTGTTGAAAAATCTCCAACATGATTAGCATAGGTTGGTGATAGAACTCCAGTATGACTTTCAATGACCAGATTGGTGGTGGTGATTGGAATTTGAGACCAAGGTCCCGGGAAAGACTGGTTTTTAGAAATTGCAAACCAGGAAGGATTCTGGTCTCCACCCTGTCCCTGCCCAGTAGGGTAGTATCCTCCTCTCAATTGATCCATAGAGGTTTGTAAGGGCATCATCACCGAATCATAAGTCTGTGAAGAGGGAAAGGCATGACACAGGTTATTCAGTTGAGGATATATATTTCCCTCAGGCGAAGGGATTCCATGAAGGGGGTAGGCCATACCATAAAATTGAATCTCTCCATATAAAATACTAGAGGATAGATGGAGGTTCATCATGGGAAAAGTGTTCATAGGAGATGATATAGTGGACGAAGGATATATGGATGGGGCGTAATAAGTTGAAAAACCACCCATTGGAGCACTTTCTCTTGAAAAAATGAGACTACGATTGGATCCATAAGAGGGGAGATTCCAACCTTGCACTGTGAGAATCGGTTGTGGGATATGGCCCCTATCAAATGAATATATAGACAATGGAGCCATCGTGCCCCCAGGTGTATGCAAAGGCATATTAAGAGGGAAATTATTAGAGACCCAAGGTATTGACTAAGTATCATGATTCTGTATACCCTTTGTGACCGGGGAGGTTCATATTTAATGCTGTTAAAATGTGAATTATATTCCCTTGTGTCATCACATGGGTCGTTAAAATCCATTAGTACCTTTTTACCCATCATTACATATCTTCCTATTATAGTCACTTAAATATTAACAATTTTCCATCATTTTTCTAGTTGCTCGTTCTCCTGCTCATTACTTCCCGAGTTGATTTACCCTCCCATTATGAAAATTTTGGTTATGCATTTAGTTTTCCAAATCACGTCATGGATTTTTTCGTGTTTGAGGGATTAAGTTGATGTTAATGCCACTCTTGTCATCTTGTAATATTGAATGCATGGTCGTCACATCACCCTTCAAATTTTTCTTATAAGCACATTGTTAGCCAACATATCGATATTCTTGTATTTTCATCACTCTTACTGTATACTCAGTCCTGGTGCCCAATGGGCTATCTGTGAATTTTTTCCATGGCCCCATCCCCATGTTCCCTTTGTCTACTGATGAAAGTTTCTTAGCATGGTTCACACCTCTGGTCGGGGATCTGTCCCCAAAGCTCCTACTCTAATTACAGTTGTTGTCTCAACTGAATTTTTCGACCCCTAGGTGGAAGTTTTAGATGATCTCCATGGAAAGGTGGAACACACTCAAGTTTTGGACACTGAATTCATTGATTCCTTGTAGTTCCCATCTATGACTATTCATACATTCCAATACTACACCACTTTACCAGATGGTGCATTCCATTGGTAGTGGAAGAATTTGTTCCTACCCCTGCGCGACAACATGCTCATGAATCTGCGAGACTTACTGGTGTTTGGAACCATTGGTGAAGTCTCCAAATGCACTAAATTCCTGATCAATCAAGTTCATAATGGAAAACAATGGATGGAAAAGGGATACCCCATACATGTTGAAGACATCCTCTAATTGAGATTCTTGTCCATGACAGATCAAAATGTATCAGACAAATTCCAGGGGTCCGGAAAGCATGGCCAAAAAAATGGTATGCTCAGCCTATATGAACTATATGGCACTTGTTGGGGAGGTTGTGGTGCTTTGATATTGTCCATTAATGAGCCACAGGTCCATTGTGCCTACTACCTCATCACCAGAAAGGTGATGAAATTTTTTATGAGGAACAAGTGTACACTTGATGCCATAGTGGTGGTTGAATTCACCAAGAAGGAAACACTAATGAACCAGTGCTAATACCTTCTACAAGAGATGTTGTAGGCCTGTGTAGATATCCATGAGTGGACCACTTACTTTATTTACAACTATCTTCTTGAATCTTTTGTGATGTGGAAATGATAGCCTCCCCAAGGCTGATGAATTTCCCATGGTTTTGACCCTTGCATTTCCAAGCTATTAAATTCTTAGCATCCTTAGAACTTAGTCAACAATGCTGCCGAAAACAATGTTATTTTTGCACAATGGCATTGTGAGGTGGTCACCGCAACTCAGAGGATCAAAATTTTGTGGGAGATCCTTAAAATACATACCCACCATATTTGGTTTATTTTCAATCATGACCACACTTTTGTGTCCGTTAGGTGCTACACCAACCTTGTTTCATATGAATCCTCTGTCATTTTATCTATATGTAGTGGTGTTTGAAAAGGAGGTCAGGGGATGGCCAGGGGTCCTAAGGGAAGATATGTTGATAGGTATTTCCTACACCATTCCGACCATTTCACAAAGGTCCTCTCTAGTAGAGACATCAAGTACAATCCCTAGCGCAAGAAAAAGAACTCCGACACCCCCACCTCAGAGGAGGAACCAAAGTACGATGAATAGTAATCATCATTGAGCATCAAAATTCACATCCAATTTTCATCATTTCTTGATGATGCCCAGACCTCAGGTGAGCAATTCCTAGAGGTCTCGACTTCTTTCTTTCTATGGAAGAAGTTGGGTACCAAGTCCCCCTCCCAACCAACTGTTGGCTCTCTCATTACTAAGGCCATCCCCCTTTCCTCCATTCCACCAAAATTACACACCACTCCACCCTGGATGTGCACTAAAACTCCCACATCCTTCACTTCGCCATCCACACCAGTGATCATACATAGTATTGATGACCCTCCAATCCAAACCCAATCTACTATGATCATCGAAGAGGCCATCAACCCACAAAATGCTGGGAGCACCAATGACTTGACCACACCTCCATATTCCCCATCCCAT
The DNA here is from genome assembly GCA_009831015.1 of Picea engelmannii. Taxonomy (NCBI): domain Eukaryota; kingdom Viridiplantae; phylum Streptophyta; class Pinopsida; order Pinales; family Pinaceae; genus Picea; species Picea engelmannii. Next base: position 717,360 of record ML780717.1, read on the forward strand.
AACTAGGCCGAGACCATATTTCCTGACTCTTATGCCAATCCTGCCACTACTATCGGCACCCTATCTCCATCCCCACCCACTTCCCCTCATATCATAGAGGTCCACGTCCATATGCGCACAACTCTGGAAACTATCTCCCATCTACATCCAGCTTCAAGGCATGAAACCCATGTTCCAATGGATGAGGACCCTCTAAAATACTAGGATCAACTAGATAAAGATCTTATGGATACCTAGGATGACACATAATACAACCTCCATCAAAGAGAAAGTTGCACTCATGCTGTAGGACCCACATTAGTGTAGGTCCATCATGGAGCTCTGCTTGGAACATACAGGGGTGCTTTCCATGCTTCCACTAGAAGTACATGACCAGGTTGTGTGCAGCTTCAGAGTTCACTTTTGTTATAACCCTAAAATGCACTATACAGGTTTACCTGGCATCAGGCCAACTCATGCCTCTTCCTAGCCAAAGCCATGCTGAAAAAATCCTCAAAAAACCACTTAAAACAAGAAAACTGCGCCCTAACTTCTCACTGGGCGCGGGGGACCGCTTGTTGTCCTTCTACTGCACGCGGGTATCAGCGGGCTAACCTAATACAACCCGCGGGTACTTAACAAAGCAAAAAATCAGGAAAGTTTCCGCCGGGACATGAGGCTTTTTGTCAGTTAACTGGAACTCTCGACCATGCATGGCCGAGAGTTCGCCTAAAACCCTAGCTCCTTCTAGCCTATAAAAGGAGGGGTAGGGTTACTATTCAAGAGAGGAAAAAATCATAGCAAAGAAACTCTGCCAATTTGCCAAGTCAGTTTTGTCCCAACCCTTTAGCCTTGCCTCAAGCTTTAGGAGGAACTCAAGCAACAGTAGTTGGAGGACAAAAAGAAGAGGAGGAGCCCAGGATCAGGATCAAGGAACGGTGGCCGATCTCAGAAATCATTGTAAGTTGGTTCATATTGAGATTAATGAAAAATATACTTTTCCCGTCCCGAATACATGAGTCTCATCTATGTTATTTGATTTATGTTTTATCTCT
>ML780718.1:14523-78761 GCA_009831015.1 Picea engelmannii
AATGATAAAATTTTACCACTAGCATGATTTAGACCTAGACCTTAATTTCCGTGATGGGCGACATTTTATTATGGAAAAAGTTTTTAAAAATTCTTATCACATTGTTCATCCTAAGGCCGTCTAGGTTCATTCATTTATCAAAAAAATGCAACGTGCCCTTCAGGACGCACTAGACGTGCCAAGGGTGCCACTCACCTCATTTGTTCCCTTGCGCGACGTGCCCTTCAGGACGCATTACGTGCTCCAAGGGTGCCACTTGCCTCTTTCTATTTTTCTTGTGCGACGTTCCCTTCAAGATGCACCACGTGTTCCAAGGGTTTCACTCACCTCTTGATTGACTTGGTAGACATAAAAAACCCCTAGAGTCAATACTCTGCCAAGTGAACTTGTGGGAGACTAAGGGCCTCTAAGGAATAAGGCCCCCGCCTTATTGCATGCCCCTTAGAATTATCGTGAGCGACTTTCATAGTCTACCCTCATAGCATCGTGGGTCCTCTCAAACTAGGTAAACATTAACCTACAGTTCAAGTAACAGTGACAGTGCTAGTAGGCTATGGCAAGGAGGTTGTCCACACCTCTCCCTCAACATGTCTGGTAGTCGTGCGTGACCCCTTTACTCCACATGTGAGTTTGGTCGGAAAGCTATCGTCAGCCTGCATCATCAAGAAATTATGTTAGAACATATCCATATCATATCATCTAATAAGATGAACTAATATCACAGTAAAACAATCAAACCCCAATGGTACACTCCCTGACTCGATCCATAGTCTAGGGGGTTCCATCAATGCTTCTGCATCATCAAGGTCCAAAATCATGCACACTTAGTAAAATTGAGTCAATAACACCTGTCTATGTCAAGGTGGTAAAACAACATGACATCATCCCATAATGCCTCATAATCAAAATCAAAAGTTTTGATAGCATAATAATCTGGATCACTTGCGAGCAAGTGTCCTCAAAAAATAAGTTCGCTCAGTGCGCCAGAGCGGGATGTTACATACTTGTCTTGTGCTTAAATTTTCATGAATTTTCAAAGGATAGATATTGATGCAAGATGTCAAAACGAGAGTATCAAAACATTCCATGCAAACGCTCTAGGCTCCCCCAAGAAAGAACAAGAGGAACCCCTTCTTCGGTTGAGACTCTGAGTGACTAATGACAATCTCGTCAGAGGATATTATCAAACACGTATGTGAATAGATCAACTCTATAATGTGCTCAAACAAGTGATATGGATGAAATATTTTTAGATAGGTTGTGAATTGATACTCATACACCTGAGAACGTAGGGAATACCTCAGGACAAAAGAATATTTTTGGTAATTTTCTCTAATTTTCTTTATTTTTTTTGTATTTTTGTGTATTTAAATTTGTGTCAAGTTAAATGTTGTAATTACCTTCAAATGTGTGTATATAATGAGTTTAGAGTGAGAGACAACAATGAAAGAGAAATTGGGTGTCGCGAAGATTCTAATGTTGGTGCAGAGGGTGAAGGTGGATTTAGGAGGCAACATTATCAAGAAACAAAATATTGCACGCCTACATCCACCTATCCTTCGGATGTTGGTGATGAACTTCCATGGGAATAAATTACTGAAAAAATTACCCTTGAGCGTTTATCATGTGTTAAAAGTACGTTGAAAAATGATTTGAAGATCTTGGATCTCCCTTAAGAGAGTAAACAAAGCTTGCAGATTCTTTTGCATTCATTGCAAAACTTTATGGATGCATATCAAAATATGAGGCCAACCACTATGATTTTTATCAATTTGATGAGGCAGAGAAAGTTGAAGGTGATGGGCCGTGATAAATGGGACACAGTAAAATACAAAGATTCAAAATAAAATGCAATTTTGATGTTCAATTTCAAACATGGTCCAAAGCGAAAGATGTTGAAGTTGCAATATTTTAAGCACTTCGACATTGCAGGACATCTGTAAAACATATTTTTGATAGCATATGGAAAATTGTCGTGGAATGATGAGGTTCCACATTATTTTGCAAGACACTTTTATGCAGATTTTTTCATGGACATACACCCTAATTATACTAGTCTACCATCTGATTATTATGGGGTTGGTAAAATAGAAACATATGATTGAAAATGGGCATATCGAAATGCGATATTGTAGATACCTCCACAACCTTTAGTATCTCACCCAACAGGGACATTTTCTTCACATTGAGAGTTGTGAGATTCATCAGAGGTTGAAAAAGAGGATAGGAATACAATTAGGGAAAATTTGGAATCGATTTTTTATGGTGTTGATGTTGGTTTGAACCGTCGGTGAACGGAATCCAATTCTTGGTCTATATTTGTCTATAAAACAGATGCGGAGTTAGATACCATATCAATAGAAGATCTTAAGGAGTATGAAAAATTTTGCTGTGATTGTTGGAATGAGGTCATTCAGAATGATGAATCGAAAAACAGATTCGTATGTGTTCTAGTTAGTAAATTTTTTATGCATTTTAGGATAGTTTACTTCTAATTCTAGATCTATATACATATCATTGTATCTATAGAAATAATTAAGTTGTTGTTTTCATTAATTGCATTTTGGATATATATTAAATTAATCTCTAGTAAATAAGGGAATTGATTCCACAAGTTTAAATTTGGATGAGTTGAATCAGATATGTGTTTTGTAATATCTACAAATGAGTAATTTAGTTTTTCAATCTTCAATATTTTGAATAAGATCAACAACATTTATAATTTTTTATAAATGTGAACACATTGAATCCTAGATTTAGTTCTTAGTTGTGTTTTTCACAAATCCCTATTCGATCTCCTACTACTTGGGAATAGTTGTCTCAATTCTCATTGGGAGAGTTTGAAGAGGGTGAGAGTTCATAGGTATTATTGCATGTTGAAAACAAATTTAGTTATATATTAAAATTGCAAATTGTAATTTAAATTATTAATTTAAAAGAAGAATGTCTTTACAAAATTTAATTTATTGAATCATAGGTTGGCACATCACATGCATTACATGTTTCAAAATTTAAAACTACAATCTAATGTGTTAAAATCATTTAAATTTAATTTTCAAATTTTCAAATTTGAAATGTGTTATATAGGGTAATGTGAAGAAGAGAGTACATGAGAGTGTGATTGAGAGGGAGATTGTGATTGAGGAGGAAACAGAGGAAGCACCCATACCTGAGAAGGATTTGTCCACTCATGATGGTTCATAAATGTATGTTCATTGCACATTAGTGAGTTTTAATTTGCTTTTATGTTAGGTTTTTATATAAATGTGTTCAAGCTTATGTTGAATTATCTTATATTTTTTACTTTTATCAATTTTGTGTTTTCTCAAATTTTTAGTTTAGCCTTTCCTATTCAATGCTTTACTCAATTATTTTAAAATATATAGAACCCCTATATAAGATTATCACTGTCTTAAATGGTACATTCAAACTTGTTTAAGTTTATATCATGATGAAGACCTAATTTTGAACTTGAACATTTGATTATTTGAGAACAAACTCTATCACACATCAGAAAAGGGGAATCTTCTAATGTTTTTTTTATTGCATTCCTTGCATCCTTTTCCAAGAATGTAGTATGGAAATTTGTTTTTTCTACATATAATGAAGTGAATTCCTTATTGCTAGGGTATTGTCAATCTCTTAACTAAATTGGTTACTAACCACAAAAACCGACATACAAGTAGATTTACAAATAAGTTATGAATATGTATATATGAGCTATCTCACACATATTGTATATGTGAGCTAGTTCACAGATAATTTCAAATAGAATTTGAACATATGTAATATGAATACATCCCAAAGATGTAAGATTTAAATGGTTTTTGAAGAGTGACTTAATATATGTGCAGATTTGTATTTTATTCATGTACATGAAAGATTAAATGAGAACAGATATTCCAATGCATAAAGAAGAGATAATTATTTTCTGGAAGAATGGTTTTTAAAATTGAGATTTGTGAACTTTCATAGATATAAGTAATTTCTTGGAAGAATAACTTATTATGGAGATTTATGTGTCCTTTAATTTTAAAGGGCATTATGGAATTTGATTATATAACCACTGGAGAAGAGGAGAAAAGTATTTTACTGCTGAGGAGATTAGTATTTTACTGCTGAGTAAATAAGATCAAATAAGATTACATGGGATAAGAATTTCAGCTGAAGGATTTGAGACTTTATCCACAAGGAAATAAGTATTTCATTGGAAGAATGACTTAATATGGAGATCTGTGAACTTTATTCATACACAATTCTATATTTATTTTCAGGTTATTATCTAACTCTGAACACAAATTGTTTTTACCAAGAACCCAAATTTTCTCTTCAATTTTTTTTAAGATTTTAGATAAGATTTTACAAATTGTTTAAATCATGTATTCTTAATGTGGAGGGTAACTATTTTGGAAGTTTTGGAACTTCACGAGGGAAAATATTTAGTTAAATTATATATGTTAATATGTGTTATTTGTTTGTTTTATTATTTTTACAGATGTCTAAATTATATTTGGTGAAAAGGAGTATGTTGGAGGATGAGACTTAACTATTTTGGTATGTATGTCAATTTTTTTTTAATCACAATCTGTTTTATTTATCTAAAATGGTATATGTGTACATTTTTTTTTTGAATTTGTACATAAATTTTATTGTAAATTTTAAATTTAATTTTTTTTTTTTTTAGTTTGCATGTTTGAATTGTAAATTTTTTATTTTTGAATTCTATTTTCTTTTGCAGGTTTGAATTGCAGGTATGAAATGATCTATCTTAAATTGATGGCTTAGCGTCCATAATTTTGGAGTTAAATGTCTTAGTTTCTATTATCATCCTAAAATGGATGTGGAACCTATGTATTTGGTGGTGTAACTATTCAAACTTTGATATATATATATGATATTTTTGAAATTCAAAATATCAATTTATTGTCTGATATTTGATTTCTCAGAAGGTTAAATTATGTTTGATGATACTGTGCTAAAATTTAAAATGCTTTATTTCATTTTATTTATAAACATTTTTGTATCAACATCATTGTACTATGTGAAGTAGATTTGATTTTGTGTGGAGTTGATTGTGTAGTGATGAGAGATCTAGGTAGTTATCAAATTATAGTTTCTAACTTATAATTTAAATTTTGTTTGATTTGGAAATATGGTTGAAAATAGTGAAAACAAGTCATCAAATTTTATAGTTCATCATATTTTATAGTTTCTTCTGAAATTTCACAATTAAATATTCAATAAAATGTGAAATAAATATTAAATTTTATAGTTTCTTATGAAATTTCATAATTAAATATTCAATAAAATGTGAAATAAAAATTATAGTTTCGCACTTATGATTTAAATTTTGTTTGATTTAGAAATATGGTTGAAAATACTCAAAACAAGTCATATAAATTTATAGTTTCTTATGGAATTTTACAATGAAATGACAAGAAAATGTGAAATACAAATTATAGTTTCTCACTTATAATTTAAATTTTGTTTGATTTGGAAATATGGTTGAAAATAGTCAAAACAAGTTATCAAAATTTATATTTTGTTATGAAATTTTAGAATGAAGTGACAGTCCAACAATGAAAATAGTCAAAGCAAGTCATCAAATTTAATATAAGTTTAAGCGATTTTCATGAAAATTTATATTGATATAAATCGTTTTTGTAAGGGTAGAAAATGGTCGATGGAAATTATCAATCCTTTCCACATTGTAAGTATTCACTAATTCCATTAATATGACCGCTACAATTAATTCAATTAAAATTATGAAAATGTAAATGCAACAAACCAAGCTTTAGTAGATATGCTCTTATTTTTTTATTTTTTGTGATCAAGCCACAAAATCAAATTCATTTTCAACTTAAGTTTTTTTCAATCAAACTCAATGAAAACTATGTTTAATGCGTAGAATATAGGTAACTTGTTACCTATTCATCATACACATTTTTATTTCAATTTTCTTCAAGATATTGAAATCTAAATGCAAAAAATTAACAATTTAATATAATATCAACACTTTTGGAATAAAAATTCACAATTTCATAATTAAAATTGACACTTTTTAAGATGACTTTAAAATTTTTAATTAGGATGATAATCATACATGTAATACCTTGAATTTTTTAATTAGGATGTTAATCATACACTTTAATATGTCTTTAAAGTTTTTCTAATCCATGAATAGTCCCTTATAATGACATGAAAATGGGTCCTATTTTTGATATGAAGTTATCCTCTTCATATGAAAAAACATTGAACAATAAAATTGGAAATAATGAACACATTTATCCTATATGTACTAAATTGGTTACATGCATTAAAGGATTTGTGTATATGATTTGGATAATTTGTAGGATTAAAGTATAATCATCCAATGTATAGGTCAATTTAGGTACCCTAGATATAATCTATAGGTTCTTCCCTGAAATTGTAAATAAGATTTGGTAAACTTTATAATTCATAAAAAATACAACTTTTATTAACTGAATGGACCACGAAAGTAAACTAAACTAGAAATGATTCTAGAATCATAGATATTCATAATTACATGTACTTTCAATGAAAAATATAAAATTTTGGAATGTTCATGTCACTTGTTTAAATAAATCGTAATGGTATTCCATTTTCAATTATTCGTTCATGATCGACTTTGAACATTTTCCATTTTCTAATTTTTATTTTTTTATTTTTTTATTGAACTTCTATTAACTTTATGCGCATTGCACTTACCAAATGACTATATTGACAGCTTGTGACATCTGGCTGACTATCTTGAAAGTGAACATGAGTATCGATTTGATGGGTTTATTGAAAAAAATATCCTCTAAATACAATGGATCATCTTTCATATATAAAATCGTTATCATACAAATATTCTAATAACCTCATATTTTGTTTTGTGCATCACATCAAATAATATTTCACGTTTTCAGTGTTGTCTACAGGTGAAACCATGGCAAAGACATCTCCTAAAAAAAAATTTATATATTGGACAACAAATAATTCATGTTAGATTATCACACAAGTACATATACAAGTTATTTAAAAAAAATTAAGCATACAAATTACGTTCTCTAACAAGATCAGAGACTCTATCTCCATCAACTGACACTATAACTTCATTTGATTATGTCTCCTCTGAGATTGAAAGTGGCATTTTCCCTTTTATATTAAGTTCGGTATGTCTCCAAGATTTAACATATTTTTCATTTTCATTTTCGCAAAACTCTATGGACTATGTGTCCTCTATGAAAAGTAAACAAAAACAAGACACATTTCTTCTATCAAATGCAAACATATTTTGATTTAACTAAATGTATTTTTCATATCCCATGTATTGTACCATACCGATATAGGATTGATCTTTTTACATCTTGGATTCTAGCATACCATAAAAACCTGCACAATATAAGAACTTCTTAACTTGAAATCTCTCAAGAAAATGATTGAAGACTGAATATAAATTTGAAGATGTGAATAAAAATATCGTGTGTACATGTGTAACATGTATATATAGACACACTTGTGAACATCCCTTGAGGGATTATTTTCATGGCTTAGAACCATTTTGTACCATTCAACAACTTGATCAATAGATTCAAATCGATCTGCATGAGGGTTCATCTGATACCTTTGAAGTGCTCATTTTACACATGCCCCTACACCGTTGTGCTCTCCTTTTCCATGAATGGTGTCAAAAAAATTCCAACAAGGTGTAATTTTTTATTTTTTATAAAGATGATACAACCAATAGAATGATCATGAATATTTGAACTAACCCACACACCCATATGAACAGATCCAATGTCGATTGAATCCAATTCCACGTTCTTTCAGTGAATCATAAAAATTATCAAAACAATTTTGTACATAATGTGTGTCGTGTGCTCGATGATCACTTATATAAAAGTGATATTATTTAATAACATGTTTATTGTTGTTGGTACTCTCTATGTTATCAAGAATCTATTGAGAATTTCTATATAGAATGTGGACAAATATAGTGACTTGATCATAATGATAGTATTCACTATGTATTTCTTTTTATGCAATGAATGTGTAATTCTCTGCAAAATCAACTACAGATAAAATTTTCCATGGTGTAAACACTTCATGGGATTGTTTGAATTGTAGGTATTTCCATCGAGATATATTTGAATTCTTTGTGTATTTATAAATTTCTTCCTCAAACTTCTTCAAAAAATCTATCACACAGATTTTATCTACTTTCAAATCAATCCTTTTGGAAATAACATTTGAAGAATGTGGAGCCGCGTTGCTGATATATTCATATCTCCTTTAATTAACTGTTATATTAGAAAATGATTGATCATTCATATCAATAGGATACTTTGAGTGAAACAAACTTAGATTTCCACAATGATCACATTTATTTCCACCAACACATTTTTCTTATGTAAAATAATTCATCACCTTCTCTTTCACATAGAATTTCAGATATAGAAATAGAAAATGTGGAAGGAGGAGGTGAAATTGGCCATAAATATTTATCAAAATTAAGAAATGTGTCGTAATACAACTCAAATTCCACATGATAACAACAAAAATAAGTATCATGAACATTGATGGGTCTAAAAAACCATGTTTTTTGTTGCAAAAATGTATTGATGGAAATTTTAACTTCTTTGTGCGCTTCTTCGAACTTATTGAACAATTCTATTTGTGTCATTTTCAATATATGTTTTTTAGATTATTCATATTGTTTCCATGCTATTATTAGTCACAATACATCCCTTGTATGTGGTGAAACAAAATATTCTTTCAACCAACAATTAAAGGCTAATTCTTTAACATTTTTTGCAAGTCTATCTTTGTACGGTTGTCTAGAAATCACTGTCAAACAAGCCAATTCATCATTTGCATCTATTTGAAATTGAAATTTCCTATGTTTGTAAAATGTTTTTCTTGATGTTCCCATCATTTTTTTCCATTTGTTGTTTCAAACGATATTTTATATTGCTAGATGAAACAAATGTTGTTTGTATCGCTCTACGTGCAACACTGACATCTTTTTTTCAATATTTTTCAAAATATTTTAATACACTAGTTATATTGTCAAAGACATTCTATTTCACCTTTGCATCTTTTGTCGACTTTTGAATACCCAATAATGATTTAGCTTCTTTTCACTTTCTTGACTTTATTAGACAGAGTAAAAGTTGAGCTTGTACTGTTATTGATTCATCTTTTAAAAACGTATTATATATATTCTTAGTTCAATATATTATATAATGCTTATCGTATTTCTTCCAAAATTTGTGAGTATCTACATTTTCTAATATTTCATCATAGATATTGATAGATTCTCATGCATATTTCAATTTAAAAAAATAAAAACCCGAACATAAATTCACTAAACTATATACAAATGTTCATCTTGTATTATCTAAATTTATGTACATAACTATAGGTGATTTGTCTTCTACTTCAATTTTGGTTTCAACGTCTTCTACTTTAATTTCGGTTTCAACATATTCATCGATGTTATGAGACAAATCTATTTATGATTTTTGAAAAACCTCAAAACGTAATAACAATCAATTATATTAAACAATATTTTAAATCTGAATTCTATACTTTTAATATAGACAATATGTGCATGCATACCTGGTTGGAATTCTTTTTGTTGAAAATATCTATTTGCGTTATCATCGTTTCTTTCTTCAATATTTGGACGTTCTCATTTATTTCTCGAATAATGCTTATTCCTTTCACCCTTATGGTGAGTTTCATCTTGAGTGCGATCAAATTTTCTCTTTTGCAAAATTTTGTTTCCCATCAATATAGTTATCTGTAAATGTTATGTTCAACAAATGCTTCACCTTGAAAAAATGCTCAACATTTATCTTTCAACATATAAATTGTTATTCCAATAAAAACTTGAAGAAACATCAATTACCTTATTCAACGACACAGATGATTTTAGGGGCTAAATTTCTCTCATGGGCTAAGTTTCTATGGTTTTTCCCAAAAAATGATTCGCTATTCTAAAATTGATGCACCCAAATTCTATAGCATAAAATTATTTTACCTCTAAAATCGCCAAAGTTTTATACAAACTATATAAATTCCTTAGAATTTTGAATATTTTTACAAAAATATCTCCAACATTTTATAGTTGGAATATGAATGATTAGTAAGATTCGCCAAGGTTTCTACATTTTAAAATAAATTTTCATCCTTAAAATCATCCCTCTTGAACAAAAACAAAAAAGATGATTTGAAGCTTTGTTTAGGTGCTCTAGAAAACCATCAAACAAGTGATGAATTGTGTTAAATGTGTTGGGTCGAACGCATACTTATACGATTTGGTGTAAGACAAAACAATATGACATGTCTTTTCATTTTTTGTGGCCGACGTAATTCGCTCAACCATCTTTCAGCCGAAAAAAAATAATTTTGGCCGAAAACCTTGGAAACCATTTAATTTTGACGGATTCCATTAAAATCTGTTTTTTTTGTCGAAAGAAATGTTTTTCGGCCGAAACATTATTTCAGAGAAAAACTAGAAATTGGGACTGTATGCAGAAACCAGAGAATTCCCTCAATCTTACTTGAACTTTGGAGGTTGCGAACTTCTGCAAATACTCTGAATTTGGTTTCAAAAATGACACCAGCATTTGGAAAATTGAATCTACTTTCAATTCGTATAATTTGTTTTCATTTTCATTATTTTCATCAAATTTTATTTAATTTTTTTAAAAAATCACTGCATAATATTTTCAGCTAACATTATGATTCAGTGAAATGAAATATCCGTATCTATAAAAATACAAAGTGAAAAATTTATATTCGTAATCCTTAAACTGTTCTTTTCAAAATGTTATTTTTAGATTTTTTTTTTAAGTAAAAATTAATATAGATACAATGTGGGGGAAAACACATGCTTAAAATATGCAACGTTTTCAACTTGGTCAATTTAAAAAAATTCTAGAAATTATAATATTCATCTGTTAGATTCAAAATTATAGTCATAATAAAATAGTCTTGGTAGATTGTTGTAGTATATTTCGTTTGTTAAAAGAAGATTTTTAATAATATATACACTATTGGTGGGGAAAATAACTCATTATCATTCCTTTCATGTTTAAGAAACATACCGTTAAACAATTGTCAAATTGACATATCAAATCTTAATAAAAAAAATTGAAAAATGGTCATTGGAAAGCTATTTTTTTTTTACTCTAAAGTGAAATTTTAAATAAAAAAAAATACTTTTGTATGTTGGAAGTTGAAGAACTTGTCAAAATATAGTTTTTTTTCTCATAAAACAAGCAAAATAGACACCCATCTTCATGATTTTACCCCAGTAATATTTTATGATCATATTGGAGCAGGATATAGTTAATAGCATACATACATGCCACAATGGCAAAGGAAACTCCATAGAGAGTGTCTCTTTCTTTGCAATTGAATTTGAAGAAAAGAGAGTAGAGCACCCTCACCTTCTAGTAGGGTTTTCTTCTGTATTGAGTTTCTGAGGTCACATCTTTTGTTTAATTTTATATAGTGTGTCATTATTTATTTTCGTCCTCTATTTTTCAAATTTTAGTTATTTTATACATTTAAAGTAAAAAACAATAATTAAATAATCTAAGATCTAAAGGAAAAATTAACCTTCATAGTAAATATTTCAATACTTTGTTGGATTTGTTGTCATGATTTATTCCAGTGGAATATCCACAACATTTTACAGATCAGATTTCTTGATAGAATCTTCATGATGGTGTTTTCTCCCAATGAAATCTTCTCAATGGACCTTTCCTGATAGATTTTTTCGGATGAATTATTTCCTGATAGCATCTTCCCAATACCATTATAGCAATGCCACTTTCTCGCGATGGTGATTTCTTTCAATGGAGATTTCACCCAATGGACCTTTCTTGATGGAACTTTCTACCAATAACTTTATCCAGATGCTTCTTTCTCCTAATATATTCCTCCCAATATATTTCTCCCATTCCACAACTTTGGGAAATATCTATTGAGTTTTCCCTTTAAAAACTCATTCATATTCTACCCGATTCAGTTTCTTCCCGATATAACTTCTTCCCAATGTCATTATGTGCCTTTGTACCTCTCCCGCCTATTACAAGTTTTGAATTGGAATACATTAATTACAGCGTAGTGAGTTAGTGAATTTCTATTATAATACTAATTCTCTTTCTTCCATTGTATATTTTCATTTATCAAAAGAAAACAATGAGACAAAAGTTATATAAAACACCTCAGAAATTATCAATATTTATTCTATCGAGCTTGATAAAGATCTAGGTAGATGTGTTTTTGTGTGTCAAGTCTATGTTTTTTTGTGATACTCCATGAAGTTCCAGTAACATTCTTTATATTCTTATACAAAACCCTAATTTCAAAAGATCCTATGCAAAGATGGAAACATGTTACAGAGGATGTTCCTTCTATGGGAAAATACTACGATACTTTGTTTTTATTACACAATAACCACTTGATCCAGATTATTTTAGGCATGAAATGACAATGGATAGATAATAAAGGAATGTACAGAGATATATCATATATTCAATAATATAATAGAGATGTATCATATATATGACCATAAACACAGAGATATAGTAATACATAATTTCTATTAATGAGTGAAATGTACAAAACTATAGAAATATAGAGTGAAAGACTTGCTAGAAAGGTGGCAACTTATCTATGAGGAGAAATGTGACAGCTACGCTCATTCACAAGAATATGGTGATTTTCACAACGAGGATCTATAGGAGTTTTTAACATAAAAAAATCCAAAACCCTAACCTTAGTAGATGAAAATTCAATAGGTTTGTGGACCTCGTTTTGGGTAGTTTGGTGTATCAACTTCCCTGGGGCATAAATTTGACATATGATATCTATTTATGGAACAAGATATATCATTAGAAAGGTATTGATTATGATCTTAATTACACAAGGTCAATCATTCCATTAACGATTATTGGGGTGCCCCGTCATGAAAAAACATCGTTTAGGCCCTCAAAATGGCCTCGAAAGTTTAGGACCCAAAAGACTGCTAAAAATAGTAAATTGCCAAAAAATGTTTTGAGCTAGATGGAATAGGTCTATGGCCACTGATATCCAATTGGATCAATCCTACCTCCTTAGAAATAAATTTTATCCATCACATTGAGTTCCCGGGGGAGAGGGGGAAGTGTTTGTTGAATTTGAACCTTGGTGAGTTGCTTGCCTTGTTGGAGAAGTTGCATCATTTTCTTTGTAAGGTTCTTGAGAATGTGATGTTGGAAGGGTTGGAACTCTTTAACCAATCTGACTACATAATATGACTATGTGCAGAAGGAATCTTTTCACTTTGATTCAATCTTTTTGACCTGCTTCTACTGGAGAGAAGGTGCTTGGACTGAGGCTATAGTGGTTCCAGTGTCCTTCTATTTACCTTTTGAACATATTTTGAAGAGGGTGAATGTTGTATTATTAGATATTAATTTGTGGCACTATTTAGGTGGGACAATAGTTGGAACTACCTCTAGTAACCTGTAGAGATGACCCCCAAGAGTAACAATGACACTGCGGGGTCTAGACTCATAAATAACATGGTGCTTCCACATATATGGTTGTCTCAAATAATACCTTATCTTTGAAGGGATTGATTGTGTATTGCAAGCGACACTTTTAGTTGACACAAATATCTTATCCCTAGAAAATCCACCTAATTTTGTATGGATGTGGGTGTGGTGTTGTCGATAATTCCAATTGTTTGATGACCTCTACTAAGATGAGGTTATTTTAGATTTCTCTATCAACAATAAAATGCAACGGGGTCCCCTTCACCCACATATGTGAATGAAAAGGGCACTCCCCCTCTTCAGGATCTGCTGGTTCTTTTGGTTGAATTGTTGTGGTTGCAAAAATAGTAGTGGGATCTGCATCAATGATATGTCTTCTTCCATTATTTTTTGAATCAGATTCTGAATCAGGATTCGACTCCTTTTCTTTGATCTCAACCACCAATGAGTTTTTTGAGTGACATTCATTAGTGTTGTTCCATAGGATTTTGTGGAAATCACACCACTTTCTAGTGTCCTTATTTTTCTTTCTATGACCCTTCTTTTCCTATGGCTTGGACTGTTTTTATGGAGGCTAGTTGTTAGGGTCATCTTTTCCATACTTTGGTTGTTGCGGATTTATAGAATCGAACTCCCATTTTTTCGGTGTCTAAATTTATGCTTGATTCTTATATAATATCGATAGAAAAATCCCAGTGATGTTATGTACAGAAAATCCATTTCAGTTTGGATGTACCTATGTAAAGGCTTGTGGTATTTTAGAACTAGATGTTGCTCAAAGTCTTTGACACCCATCTTGGTGCTCAAGGTATGGAAATTATTTTTGAAATCTAGCATTGTTTGGCCCCTCTCTTGCTACAGTGTGGCCCATCTCAGGTATTGGTCATCATAGTTACCAAAAAGGGTAATATTGTTCCTTGACAACATCTACAAAAAAATTCCCATGTTGGCTCACCCCCATATATTCCAGACTCCTCTGTTGAACTTTTCTCCCAGTAAGTTTCCCACCAATTTTTCACACGAGGGATATCCTTAAGGAGTGTGAAGGTGATATTTTCCTTGTCGAAATAATTGTGAACAAAGAAATAACCTTATATCATATTTAACCATTTTTTTAGGGAATCCACATCTATCTAACCTTCAAATATGGGAATATCAAAACTAACTTGTACCTTGAAAGGAGATGTTCCTCCAAAGTGGTCACTTAATGAAGATGTTCCATATGTTATTGATAGGAGTTGAAGGATGTGGGAAATATTTTCCATCATTTTGTTCCTCTATCGCATGAGATCTCGCTCAAGCAACAGATTAATAAAATTGTTTGCTCTGTTGTAACATCCCACTCTTTCATGCACTGAGAGGACTTATTCTTTGAGGACACTTGGGTGTAAGTGATTCGGTTCTTTATGCAATTGGTTGTTGCGATTATGATTATGAGATATTGTGTATTTGATGATATGCTATTTTGTTTCATTTACACCGTGTTATTGACTAAGTTCTCCTGAGTGTGCATGACTTTGGACATTGAGGATGTCGAGGCATCGATGAAACTCCTTGGACTCTCGATCGAGTGAGGGAGCGAACTATTAGGGTTTGAATTTTTTTGATTTGACATATGTACATATGATTATATATTATGATTTTTATTTTTATTGATGACATGATTCGTTGATGGATGTAGGCTGACGATAGCTTGTCGACCAGACTCACATTTGGATTAAAGGGGTCACACACAACAATCAAAGACATTGAGGGAGAGGTGTGGCAACAACCTTGCCACAACCTACTAGCACTCCTACTGTGGCTTGAACTATAGGTTAATGATTATTTAGTTCTAGAGATTCATGATGTCATGAGTGTGGACTATGATAGTCGCTCACGATGATTCTAAGGGGCATGCAATAAGGCAGGGTTCTTATTCCTTAGAGGCCCTTAGTCTCCCACAATATCACCTAATGAAGTATTGATTCCATAGGTTTGACGTCTACCAAATTTAGTTAAGAGGTGACTCACACCCTTGGAGCACGTAGTCAGTCTTGAAGGGAACATAGTGCAAAGGAAATTAAAATAGGTGAGTGGCACCCTTGGAGCACATAGTGCATCCTGAAGGGAACATTGCTATTTTAACGGGTAAGTTAATAAACCTAGCACCTAGAAAATTATGCCTCCTTAGGACCTGGTCGGCCTTAAAATGAATGATGTGATAAGTAAAGTTTAATAACGTTTTTTTCCCTTAAAAACTGTCACCAAGATTGCTGAATTGAAAACCTAGGTCTAAGTAGAACCCTTGAAAAAGTAAAAAAAAAATAATTAGACATGTAACAAGAAGGGGGTAAATAAAATTCAAGCATTAATAACTAAAGTGGAAATTTTAATAAAGGTTTAATTAATAAAAGGGGTATTTGGTTTTTTTTTCTAAACCTGCTAAATCGAAACTTCGTTATAAAAAGGAGAAACTTAAAAAAAAAAGGGAAACTTAAAGAAAAGGGAGAAACCTAAAGAAAAGGGGAAACTTAATGAAAAAGGGGAATGTCTAACTTATTAAGGAATCTAGCCTTTGGAACTTGCTATTTATGAACTCAACTAGGAATTAAGAAAAACATAAGTCATTTAATAATTGTAAGGGAATAATGGGACACCGAGGATCATTTTTAGGAAATATTTTAGGTCAGTGAGGGAAATAGAAAAATTTAATTAATTAATAAATTCATTTTCTGGTGCAACTAGGGGATCAGGCGACATGTGTATGGGGGAGGTTTTTTGAAATTAATTAAATAAAAAATGAATCTAATGAGAGTTTCAGGAAACTAATGACTAAGAAAACTCTATAAAAAGGATGGCAGAGGAGGAGTATGGATCAGATCTTTCTTGTGTAATGTCATGCTGCCAAATTTTATCTTGATTGAGTCCTTTTTGTGGGAGTTGGGATACCCAGCTTTGGTAACGAGTGGCAGCTTGACTTTGCAAGGAAATCTCAGAGCTATCTTTCTCTGGTATTGTGTGCATGGCCCCTTTGTGGCTCATGGGGCTCATGGGGAAGAAGAGTATCGCTAGCATTGGTTGGGAGGTACCGATGAGGTCTCATTAGTTGGCAAGTGAGATATAGATGAAGAAAACGTGTGGGATGACATCTTGATCTCATCATCATCGGTAAAGGTACACCTTTTAAATTTGTTACTGGTAATAAAATTTAATTTACACTTGTGTAGTTTACTATATTCATATGACGATTTCATTGTCATGAGCCTTCCTTGAGAATTCTGTTATCCAAGTAATTTCCTTAATGCTTGATTCATCCTATAAGAAACCTTTCTATCCACAATATCTTTTATTTCTGAGTTACTGTCTAATTGCATGTGGCCAAAATGAGCCTCAAACTCAAAACCTTGTATGTGCTCTTGTATCTCCTACCTGCGTTTTCTTTATTCCTTGATTGCATTTTTTTCAATGTTTTGTTCTCCACAGAGAAGTTTTGGATGCATATTTTTTTTTTTTTATCTTATGTTCCTTTATCCTTTAAGTTATTAGTCTGTTCCTCAGAAGTTGGCTAGGAACCGAATCAAATTTCTTTCACTCTGGTGTTAAATATTTAGATTCAAATGCCATGTTTCCTATGCATGGAAAATAATTGTAGGACCATTTCTCTGCCCAACAAGAAATTCTCTCATGGGTGTTTATTCCCTCCTTAGACTCTGTGATTATTGTGATTTATTCTTCTGTATTTTAACTATAACTACCCAAAGATTTTCTTCAGTATTTTCATCATGATGAGATTCTGATATCTCTTGATTTATTGTGCAATGATTTTTAATTCTTCCTATTTCTCCATGTGTTTATTAATTATTTGTTGTTTTGAACTCTATTTACTGACAGTGGGAAAAGGTAACCATTGCTAAATCCAGGAATCCTGGGTTTAACCAAGCCCAGGTTTTAATATCTTGTTTATGATTAAAAGGAGATTTATCTTGAGTGCATAGAGATTTTATTAATCACCCATAGAAGTAATTATTTAATGGTTTAGTTGGCAAAGTTATGTGGTTTAGGAATTCGTTAAATCAAAACTATAGTGGCTAGAATGTGGAAGGGTACCCGTTATGGTGGTCACCCCTGTAGACCGTCATGTTTTTATAACAGATGTAAGGTTTTAATATCAGTAATATCAGGAATAATCATGTTTAATAGTTAACTTGTTTTATCACAAATGATGTTCCAACGAATGTGTATCGTAATAACAGAGGAAGAGGAAAACTCGTATTTTCAACAGACCTATATTGGATAGTTGAAAATTGATGATGTAATGCAAAAGCTTGCACATTTCAAGGCATCATATGAGAAGAGGTATATTTTTTTCTGACCAATGAGTTAATCTAATAGTGTTTGCAGCTATAAAAGCACTTGTTGAATAAATTGTCTCTGGACATTGGAGGTTTTCTAGTGTAAGATGTTTCTATTTTACCTCTTTTAACTGTGTTTTCCACATTCTTGACAATTCGATAAACATGCAGGTTGCACTTGAGCTATATTTTTTATTATGTCATTTATACCTAGCAAATAAAGGTCTCCAAAAAGTGACACTAAAGTTCAATAGCATTATCTTAGTTTATTATCATTTCCAATTTACTATCTTATTTATAAATTTATCGGGATTTTTCTCTGATTTGTTGAGGTATTTATACTAACCACTTCGAAAACAATGGAAATTATAGTTTGGTAGTCTTTTAAGTTCAATGATTACTAGTTGTGGCATTTTTCCTAGCTTTCGTGTATAAAATAAAGGGAACGCTTCACAAAAATAAAATTTTCTCATGAAAAGAAAAGGTGACTAGCTTGTATAGATCTCGAAGTCTTAACAATTGAGAGGATATTGATGAATAAATTATGGATTGAGTTTACGTTGAAATGACGCTTAAAAACTGTATTAATTGGCATTATCATTAAATTTATTTTTTATATGCGATTATGATTGTATTATTATGTTAGGTAAATTCTTACACAAGATTTAGTTATTAGCTCCAAGCCTGCTTGGTTAATGTAATATGAAAATGTGGTTTACTTGATCCATGACGAAACTATCATTTGTATGGTACTCATAAACATCACTCTTGTGAAAATCATAATCTATGTGATTGTAGGGTTAAATACAAGACCTTCATTATATTTAATGTCAACCCTCTATATCTATTTTATTATTTGTAAAAACCTCTTATCCTAAAAGCATCCCTAATCACAAAAATGGTTAAGAAATACTTATAATTTCCAAGTGTTGAGGATGAAAAGTGGTTAAGAAAAAATTACTTTGAAGTATTTGTAAGTAGTTGATGAAATATATTTAGTTTCGACTATTTAGTCCCTTCTAGGAAAACTAAAAACATATCCTCGCAACTTCAGATAGAGAATATCTTTCATTTAAAAATGGATTTATCTTTTTGTACTTGTTTTTTATTCCATATATAGAACTCTTCAAATTGGTATTAGTTTAGTAATATACATAAGAGTGCTCTTTTCGGAAACGTTGATTAATTTACTTTATTTAAATTGACGAAATCAATTTGTTTCTCTTTCCTTATGTGGGTATTGATTCATGAACTAAATCTACATTGGTGTTATACTTATTGATTTGTATTCCCTACTAAATTAGTTTTTCCTATTTGATATAAAGGTAATAGGTCCTCCATGTTTATAAGTATTGGGAGGACTAACTAAAACTTGCTTTAATGAAAAAATAATATAGAAGTCAGACTAAGATGTAGCAGCTAAAGGTTCTTTATTTTAATGCTTCTCCTTTCATTTACAGCTTTAAAACATTCTCCTTCAGTAATAATGTATGTTAGTGCTAGTGGAATTCAAGCACGTTGGATTTTATGATTGGTTGAGGTTTTTGAATTATTTGTTGTCCATGGTTCACTAGCGCCCTTTTTGCATTGCGACAATGAGATACCTTACGATAGGGCATCATGCGTGTTAATATATAAGCACATATGGAACCTGACTTAGGATCATGCGCCTCCCAAGTGGGATGATTTTGTTGTATTTATGTTGTTCTTTTTTTTTAAACTTTTATTGTATTTGTCTCTCGCTCGTTAGGAGGGTTCTAGTGACTGGTATTTGAATTTATTTTGTTTGTATTGATTGATGTTGAATTCTATCTTGTAGGGATGATATTGCGTGTGTCGGACGGGATGTAGACACCTCCTTGTTCCTCAGAATAGTCTCTAGCCTTGAGACCTTTAATGTTTAAAATCGATGGGAACCTGGGCTTGACCATTGTTTCTGTGTCCTGGAGGTCCTAACAATGTAGGGTAGGATGGGTGGGTAGTCATTTTTACTTTGTCTATTGATTTTCGTATGTTACCTCTAATTGCATGATGTGATAGTATGTAGGGTCGTTAAGTTGTTTGTTTCCTAAATTGTGTGCTTTGTGTTCGTCATCAAGTTGCACTGAATGAATATTTTCGTTGTTAGTTCCTCCTTTAGAAAAAAAATTACACTTGTTATATCTTGTATGTAGTCATAACGATGAGGGTCACTACATATGGTATCAGATCCGGTTCGATCAATGACGTGAGATCAATACAACTTCTGTTGATTAGATAATTGATTATCAAGGACCACAATTGTGACCTAGGATAGTTTGTCACTAGGGACAACTTGTATCTCACAACCTTAGGGTCTTATGATGTCGTGATCGATATGGACTGGTTGGAATCGCATGATGCGATACTCAATTGTAAGACAAAACAATTGAAATTGGTCGATGACGATCGAAAAATATGCGTGATTGTAGGTCGAAACTAGGGAGTCTCCCTGAGGTTCATATATTCCTTGTAGATATGGAAGAACATCCAAAAGGGATGTAATATTTATGCGATCCTTGCATTAAATGAGAAGGGAGTAGAGGAAGGTGTAGAAAACCTTCCGGTGGTGCAAGAGTTTGAGGACGCCCTCTGTGAAGATTTACCTGGGATGTCTGCTGAGAGGGAATTGGAATTTACCATAGACCTAAAACCGAGGACTGAACCGATAGCAAGAATTCCTTAATGGATGTCGACCCCAGAGTTACAAGAGTTGAAAATACAACTAAAGGAGTTATTGGACCTAGGACTTATATGCCCAAGTGTGTCACTATGGGGTGTGCATGTTATATTCATACAGAAGAAGGATGGGTCATGGAGACTCTATATTGAGTATCGTCAATTGAAAAAGGAAACGATCAAGAGTCAATATTCATTGCCAAGGATTGATGATTTGTTTGATCAGATGAAGTGTGCGACGATGTTTTTAAAGATCGACTTGAGATCAGGGTATCACTAGTTGCGGATAAAAGAGGAAGACATCCCTAAGACATCATTTAAGACGAGATTTGGACATTGTGAGTTAACTGTTTTACCTTTTGGAGTGACAAAGGCCCCTGGGGTATTTATGATCTTGATGAACAGGGTGTTTCGTGAATACTTGGACAAGTTTATCCAAGTATTCATTGACAATATTTTGATTTACTCTCAAATGATGGAGGATCATGACGAGTGCTTGTGCATGGTACTATAGTGTCTATGGAGAAAAAATTGTATGAGAAATTCTCTAAATGATTATTTTATCAATCGAAGATTCACTACTTAGGGCATGTCATCTCAGGTGAAGGTATCATTGTGGATACAAAAAAGGTCGAGGGTATTATTGAATGGCCTTGGATGAAAAATGTCCCTGAAGTGCTTACCTTCATGGGTTTAGCGGGATACTATCGACAGTTCATTGAGGGTTTTTGGAAGATAGCAAATTCGATCACGAAATTGTAGAATAAGAATAAGAAGTTTGTTTGGACCAAGAAATGTGCGCAGGTATTTCAGAGGCTCAAGGAGTTTTTGACGACAACACCAGTACTAAAGGTCCCTAACATGGATGTTGACTTCTTGGTATGCACTGACGCATCCAAGGAAGTCTTAGGAAGAGTATTGATGCAAGACAATCAAGTGATCACTTACATCTTGAGAAAGTTGAGAAGGCATGACGAGAACTATTTGACGTACAATTTGGGGTTGTTATCCATTGTTTATGCCTTGAGAGTTTGGAGACACTACCTTATTGGAAAAAAAATTGAACTGAAAAAGGACCACTGAAGTCTAGAACACATATTTACGCAAGGCAACTTGAACATGTGACAACGACGTTGGTCGGAATTTCTTGGCGAGTACGATTTTGAGATTACTTACATAAAATGAACACTAAACATAGTGGTGGATGCATTGAGTTGGAGACCATGCATATTTTCAGTGATGCCTCTTCAAATGAATCTACATGAAAAGATCCTAATTTTACAAGGAGAAGATGAGTGGTACAAAGAGTTCACGTATTTTATCGGAGAAAACACAATGATGGTACCAAAATTTTAGGGATTTACTATGGACAATGATGGGTTATTGAGATTTAAAATTCAAATTTACATACCACCTCATGACGAGTTGAGGAGTTTGATTCTATACAAGGCTCATAGAGAAATGTACATGGCTCATCCTAGAGACATGAAGATGAGGGAAGTCCTTAAACACCTATTATTCTGGAAAGGAATGAAGACAAACAAAGTCAACTACGTGGAAAGATGTATAGAATGTCAGTAGCTGAAGTTTGAACATACACATCCGACAATATTAATACAACCACGAGCTATTTTGGAATCAAAATGGGAGGTCATTTCAATGGATTTCATTGTTGGAGTGCCACTGACGACAAGGAGACACAAATCGATTTGTGTTGTAGTCGACAGTCTAATGAAGAGTGCTCATTTTATTCCTATGCATATGATGTATCAGGGACCTAACATAGCTAGATTTTTCATCTGTGATATTGTGAGGTTGCATGGCGTGCTTAAGAGGATTATATCCGATAGAGGATTTATGTGTACCAGGTGATTTTTGACTCTTTTCCAAGAGGCCTTGGAAACCCAACTTAAATTTAGTACCACATATCACACAGAGAGAGAGGGGAAGAGAGAAAACCAAATCTTGGATGACATGCTGCGTATATACGTGATGGACCAACAAAAGCATTGGGAAAAATTCTTGCCACTGGTAGAATTTGCATATAACAACAGTTATCAAAGCACCATTAACATGGTGCCTTTCAAGTTTCTTTACGGGTGACCATGTTAGATTCCTTTGATTTGGGATCGTCTTGAGGATAGGGTCCTGTGGGGACCAGAAGAGATCCAAGAAATGGAAGATAAAATGCAAACAATAAGACAGAATTAGGGAAGTGCAGGATCGGTAGAAGATTTATGCCGATGCACATCATGTCGACCGTATTTACGAAGTTGGTGATCGATTATTCTTGCATGTGAAACCACATAAGCATTTGATAAGGTTTGGAAGGGGTGATAAACTCTTTCCTAGGTTCATGGGACCCTTTGAGATTGTATAAAGGAAGGGGTCTGTGGCCTATCGACTAGCCTTGCCTGATTCTTTGAGTCATATGCACGATGTTTTTCACATATCTGGTTTGAGACATTATTTTAGTGATCCTACACGTGTTATTGACATGATTTCCTTATAGGTATCGTACGAGGGTGAACTCACAGCAGAGCCAATACACATCCTAGACCATCACATTCAATAGCTATGACGTCGAACAATAGATCAGGTCAAGGTCTAGTGGGACAACTATAGTCCACACTCGGTGACCTAGGAGGACGCATATGATATGCATAAGCATTTTCCATTTTTTTTTTATAGATAGACTTATGATACTGTGATACACTTTATTTCGGAACTTATTTACTGTGAAACTTTGGGAATAAATTTAAAACAAGAGGGGGTGTATGTAACATCCCACTCTAGCACATCCTGAGCAGAATTATCCTATGAGGAAACTTCCATGCAGGTGATCTGGTCCTTTATATGATTGGTTTTTGTGATTATGATTATGAGATACTATGGATTTGATGATATGTTATTTTGTTGCATTTACATCGATAGGTGTTATTGACTGAGTTCTCTTGAGTGTGTAGGACTCTGGATGTTGAGGATGTCGAGGCGTCAATGAAACTCCTTGGACTCTAGATCGAGTAAGGGAGTGGATTGTTAGGGTTTGAATGTTTTTTATGTGACATATGTACATATGATTAGATATTATCATCTTGATTGTTATTGCTAACATGATTCATTGATGGATGCAGGATGATGATAGCTTGTTGACCAGATTCACATTTGGAGAAAAGGGTAATGCATGACAACCAGAGACATTGAGGGAGAGGTGTGCTAGCATCCCTGCCACAAACTACTAGTACTCATGTTGTGCATCTAACTATAGGTTAACGATTACCTAGTTCGAGATATCCATGATTCCATGAGTGAAGACTGTGACAATCACTCCCAATGATTCTAAGGGATTAACAATAAGGAAGGTTTATTATTCCTTAGAGGTTGTTAGTCTCCCACAATATCACCTGACAGAGTATTAACTCCAGGGGTTTGACATATACCAAATTCAATCAAGAGGCAAGTGACACTGTTGGAGCATGTAGTGTGTCTTGAAGGGAATGTCGCGCAAAGGAAATAGAAAGAGGTGAGTGGCACCCTTGGATCACGTAGTGCATCCTTAAGGGCACGTCGTGATTTTAATTGGTCTATAAATAAACCTAGCACGTAAAAAATTATGCCTCTTTAGGACCTGGTCGACCTAAAATTGAACGATGTGATAAGTAAAGTTTAATAAAAAAAAATTCCCTTAAAAATTGTCTCCAAGCCTAGTGAATTGAAAACCTAGGTCTCAGTAGAACCCTTGAAAAAAACAGTAATTAGAGATGTAACAAGAAGGGGGTAAAGAAAATTCAAGAATTAATAATTAAAGTGGAAATTTTAATAATGGTTTAATTAATAAAAGGGGTATTTGGTTGTTTTTTTCTAAACGTGCTAAATCTGAACTTAGTTCTAAAAAGGGGAAACTTTAAGAAAAAGAGAAACTTAAAGAAAAGGGGGAAACCTAAGGAAAAGGGGAAACTTAAATAAAAGGGGAAACTTAATGAAAAAGGGGAATGTCTAACTTAGTAAGGAATATAACCTTTGGAATTTTCTATTTATGAAATCAACTAGGAACTAAGTAAGGTGTAAGTCATTTAAGAATTGTAAGGGAATAATGGGACACGGAGAAGCGTTTTTAGGAACACTTTTATGTGGATGAGGGAAACAGACAAATTCAATTAATTAATAAATTGATTTTTTGGTGCAACTAGGGGATCGAGCGACATGTGTATGGGGGAGGTTTTTCGAAATTAATTAAATGAAAAAGGAATATGATGAGGGTTTTGGGAAATTAATGACTTAGAAAACTCTATAAAAAAAATGGCAGAGGAGGATTATGGATCACCTCTAGCTTGCGTAACGTCTCTCTACCGAATTTTATCTTTACGGAGTTCACTGTATTCAGATGATGATTTCATTGCCATGAGCTTTCCTTGAGAATTATGTTATCCAAGTAATCTCCTTGATGCTTGATTCATCATGTAAGAAACCTTGCTATCCATAGTATCTTTTATTTCTGAGTTAATTCCTAATTGCACGTGGCCAAAATGAGCCCTGGAATCAAAACCTTGCTTGCACTCTTGTATCTCCTACCTGCGTTTTCTTTATTCCCTGATTGCATTTTTTTTCATTATTTTGTTCTCCACGGAGAATTTCTAGATGAATATTTGTTTTTTGTATCTTAGTATGTGCCTGAGCAGTCGAATAGGAGCCGAATCGATTATCTTCCACTCGAGTGTTAAATATTTAAATTCAAAATGCCCTTCTTTCTTGTGCATGGATAATAATTGTAGGACTATTTCTCTGCCCAGCAAAAAATTCTCTCCTAGGCATTTATTCTCTCCTTAGCCTATGCAATTATTGTGATTTATTCTTATGTATTTTAACTATAACTACCGATATATTTACTTTTGTATTTTCATTATGCCAAGACTCTGATATCCCTCGATTTACTACACAACGATTTTTAATTCTTCATATTTCTCCATGTGTTTATTAATTATTCGTTGTTGTGAAATCTATTTACAATGGGCAGAGGTAATCATTGCTAAACCCTAGAATCCTGGGTTTAGCCAAGCCCATATTTTTAATATCTTGTTTATCATTACAAGGAGATTTATCTTAAGTGCACAGAAATTTTATTAATCACCAAGGGAAGTAATTATTTGATGGTTTAGCTGGCAGAGTTCTGTGGTTTAGGAATTCGTTAAATAAAAATTATAGCGGCTGGAATGTGGCAGGGTACCCGTTATGGTGGTCAACCATGTAGACCATCATGTTTTTATATCAAAAGTAAGGTTTTAATATGAGTAATATCGGGAATAACCATGATCAATAGTTAACTTGTTTTAGCACAAATGATCGTTCGAGTGAACGCGTATGGTAATAATAGAGGAAGAGAAAAACTTGTATTTTCAACAGACGTATATTGGACAGTTGAAAATTGACGATGTAATGCAAAATATTGCACATTTCAAGGCATCATCTGAGAAGAGGTATTTTTTTTCTGGCCAATGATTTAATCTAATAGTGTTCACAGCTATAAAATCACTTGTTGAATAAATTGTCTATGGACATTGGAGTTTTTCTAGTCTAAGATGTTTCTATTTGACTTCTTCTAACGATGTTTTCCACATGCCTTACAATTCGATAAACATGCAGGCTGCACTTGAGCTATATTTTCTATTCTGTCATTGATACCTAGAAAATCAAGGTCTCAGAAAAGTGACAATAAATTTCAATATAATTAGCTTAGTTTATTATCATTTCCAGTTTACCATCTTATTTATAAATTGATCGAGACTTTTCTCTGATTTGTTGAGGCATTTATACTAACTTCTTCAAAAACAATGACAATTACTGTTTGACAGTCTTTTAAGTTCAGTGATTACCAGTTGTGGCGTTTATCCGAGTTGGCATGTATAAAATAAAGGGCACGCTTCACAAAAATAAAATTTTCTCACGAAAAGAAAAGGTGACTAGCTTGGAGAGATCACGAAGTCTTAACAATTGAGAGGGTATTGCTGAATAAATTTTGTATTGGGTTTACGTTGAAATGATGTTTAAAAACTGTAGTAATTGGCATTATCGTTAAATTGAATTGTTAAGTGTGATTATCATTGGATTATTATGTTAAGTAAACTCTTACACAAGATTTATTTATCATCTCCAAGCCTCCTTGGTTAATGTAATAGGAAAATCTAGTTTACTTGATCCGTGAGAAAACTATCATTTGTATGGTATTTATAAAGATCACACTCTTGTGAAAATCATAATCTATGAGATTGTAGGGTTAAATACAAGACCTGCATTATATTTAATGTCATCCCTCTATATCTATTTTATTATTTGTAAAAACCCCTTATCCTAAAAGCATCCCTAATAACAAAAATGGTTAAGAAGTACTTATAATTTCCAAGATGTTAGGATGAAAAGTGGTTAAGGAAACATCACTCTAAAGTATTTGTAAGTGGTTGATGCAATATAGTTAGTTTCGACTATTTAGTCCTTTCTAGGAAAACTAAAAACATATCCTTGCAAATTTAGTTACATAATTTCTTTCATTTAAAAAGGGATTTACCTTGTTGTAGTTTTTTTCTATTCCATATATAGGAACTCTTCAAATTGGTATTAGTTTAGCAATCTGTATATGAGTGCTCTTTTCAAAAATGTTGATTAATTTACTTTATTTAAATTGATGAAATCAATTTGTTTCTCTTTCCTTATGTGGGTATTGATTCATGAACTTAATCTACATTGGTGTTATACTTATTAATTTGTATTCCCTACTAAATTAGTTTTTTCTATTTGATATAAGGGTAATAGGTCCTTCATGTTTATAAGTATTGGGAGGACTAAATCAAAATTCCTTTAATGAAAAAATAGTATTGAAGTCAGAATAAGATGTAGCAGCTACAAGGTTCTTTATTTTAATGCTTCTCCTTTCATTTACAATTTTAAGACATTATCCTTCAGTAATAATGTATGTTATTTCCAGTAGAATCCATGCATGTTGGATTTCATGATTGGTTGAGGTTTTTGAATTATTTGTTGTGTGTGGGTTACTAGCGCCCTTGTCACATTGCGAGAATGGGATACCTTATGATAGGGTCATTGCATGCATTAATCAATAAGTGCATATGGAACCTGACTTAGGATCATGTGCCTCCTGAGGGGGATGATGTCATTGTATTTAGGTTGTTCTTGTTTTTGTAATTTTTATTGTGTTTGTCTCTTGCTCGACGGGAGGGTTCTAGTGACTGGTAGTCGAAGTTGTTGTGTTTGGATTGATTGATGTTGAATTTTATCTTGTAGGCATGATCTTGCTTGTGTCAGGCGGGATGTAGACACCTCCTTGTTCCTCAGAACAGTCAGCATCCTTTAGACCTTAAATTGTCAAAATCGATAGGAAATTGGGCTTGAGCATTTCTTATGTGTCCTAGAGGTCCTAACCTTGTAGGGTACGTCAGGAAGGTAGTCATTTTTATTTTATCTATTGATTTCCATATGTTACATCTAGCTACATGATTTTCTAGTATGATGGGTCGTTAAGTTGTTTTTTTCCTGAATTGCGTGCTTTGTGTCCATCATTAAGTTGCGTTGAATGATTTTTTTCGTTGTTACTTCCTCCTTTAGAAAAAAAAAATCACTTGTTATGTGTCGCATGTAATCGTAATGAAGAGGGTTGCTACATCTATCATATTTATTTTATTCCACCATGGACGGTTTCTTGGTAGTGCGAGAGATATTATCCTCAAGAGAGACAAGCTAGAGACCCAAATTTCTATAATTAGACATCATCTGGGAAATGCACTAAAAAATGATCAAGAACAACTTTCTCTTTTACCATTGATCCAGATTCTTTTTGGGATGAAATGAGAGAGGAAATATAATAAATAAATGTACATAGATATATTAGATGTCCAATAATATAACATATATGTATCATATTATAACAATAAACACAGAGATACAGTAATACACAATTTTTATTAATGAGAGAAATGTATAGAACTGTATAAATACAGAGTGAAAGACTCACTAGAATGGTGGAAGCTTATCTCTAAGAAAAGATGCGATGACTATGATCATTCGTAAGAAGACGATGATGTTTACAATGAGTCTATAGATTCAATTTTAACAGAAATAAAATCGAAAACCCTAACCATGGAATATGAAAATCCAACAGGTTTGTGGACCCCGTTTTGGGTAGTTTGGTGTATCAACTTCCTGGGGGCGTAACTTTGGCATACGATCTTTGTTTTGGGCACACAATAGCTCGTTGGAAAGGTATTGATGAGGAGATTTATTTAGTAGGCTCAATCATGGAATCAATGATCATTGAGGTGTCTAATAACAAAAACTAATTGTTTAGGCCCTCAAAATGGCCCCGAAAGTTTAGGACCTGAAAAACTACTAAAAATAGTAAATTAACAAACAATTTTTTTGATCCAGCTGGAATACATGGGTGGCCACTGATATCCATCTAGATCACCACTACAATGTAGTCAAAGGGTGTCTCAACCAGAACGATATTTACCTAACCTTCGTTAGAAAATATTTTCCAAAGGATGTTGAAGACCTCACAATATACCATAATATCACGAAGAGTGGGTTGTATGTAATTTCTACCAAACTCACTATGATGTCGCATGATTATGTGGTGTGATGGGTCTAATCACACCTAAAGAAATAAATATCTACCATATTGAATAAGGTAGGAGCCCCTAATACCTCATTAAATATAGATGACATCCACAAGATGCACAAGCTATAAAATATCGAAGCATACCTTAATAAGAATTTCCTAGGTAGATTCAAAGATGAAAACCCCATCTTGATTGGACATGTGAAGGAATGGTTGGGTGATTATATTCCTTTCATAGAAAAGGGTAACCAATTGTGTTAGATCCAGTACCTCAAATAATCCTATCATATTATAACATTAATTATTTGTAGGTTTTATGGTGAAGAAGGGTGCACTTACTTCAATCTAGAGTGGGTACTGGTAGGACACTATGTGGATGAGGTAGGTCACATATTCAATTTGTAACAATTCTTATATGTCAACATTTTTACAACATTCAAATAATCTCCACGGAACAAAAATAAAATCTTTTACATATATTTCATTTTAATTCATGTTTTATATTACTCAATCCCTTTTCCTTTGACAAGTTTGAGTTGGATTCCCAATCTCCACCCTGTAGATGTCTGTTTTTTTTTAAATATTGGAATGTAATTAAAAAAAACCTTCTATGATATATGTGACAATTTCATGACACCTTTACTGTATTCCATATTCAATAGAATATGACCAATACTATTTAAATAATCCATATAAACCCTCAAAGAAATAGGATATAGGTACATGGAAAAACATGAAAATTGTTAAGTGAAAATTTTCCCCACATATGCTCCCCAAATATGTCTTAAATAGGTTAGTTGTCAGAGATATTTCCTATGAGAATATTCAGATACAAATCCTCTCCTTTATATCTACAAGTGGAAATAAAATATTTCCAAGATTTCCCATCAAAGTGGGAATATTTTCATTATTGAATTCACCTTATGAAAGGAAGGATTTTGCAGCTCTCAAATAAATCTGATTGTGCATAGGAGAGGTTAGAATGCATCGCCCTAAGGGGGTTGTAGAAGACCATTTCATATATATATATATATATATATATATATATATATATATATATATATATATATAGATATATATATATATATATATAATTTTGAGTACATCTTTTAGATAAGATCCTAATGGTTTGGATATCGGCTATGAAGAAAAAATGTGATTTGAAGAATTTTTGGCTAACATACAATATAGAAAAGAATAATAAATACTACACGCTTATCAATAAGGAAGAAGACGAATAGTTAATGTTGAGAGAGAAAAGTTTTTGGTAGGTGAGAAAGAGAATAATAGAGAAAAAAGGAAGGATTGGGAATAGAAAGAAGGACATATGAAGAAAAAGACTTTGGAGGAAGAAGGATAGATAAATATAAAGAAGCAACAAGGGGAGGAAGCAACTAGAAAGATATAGGAAGAAGTAGCTAAAAATGATGAAGAAGAGAAGAGGATAAAATTTCAACAAGAGGGAAAGAATAATGCCAAATAAGAAAATAAAAGAGATTCATACAAGAATAAAGAATAAGAATAACTCCAAAGGTTGTATAGAGAGAGAAGAAAAGGAAAGAGGAAGAAAATAAAAGGCGAGGAGGAAAAAAAAAATAGAAACGATGAGGAAAGAGGAAGAGTGAGACAAATATAAAAAACTCAAGAAAAATAAATTGGAGGAAGATAAGGCCATAGTAGTTGAGAATACTATTCCTTCACCTATTCTAGTAGGATTTCCATGTAGAACATAGGGAATGGAACTGTTGGGTTCTCCCATCAACCTTGGAACTCCACTCAATACTATCCTAGGTCGATTTCTTATTGATATTCACAAATAATTGATATTGATGATGAAGTAGTATTGATAATAATGATGAAGTAGTATCCTTGGGAGATTTCCTTTTTAGTAAATATCATAGGTAAATTGGTAAAATTGAGCCAAAGAGACAATAGGTTTAAGAGACTCCTAGTAAAGGAGCATCATCATAGGTAATTGTGTGGAATCTTGGCAACAAATTTCCTCAAATTTTTTTTAAAGAAATAACTTCTTCTTTGACCACCTTTGCAGGTGCCAACTCCATTACCCTCAATGATCTCAATGCTACAATGGATACCTACAAAGTAAAGGAATCATTCCTATAAGGTTAGTGGAATCAATAGTGGATTCAGATGCAAGAAGAATTTAGGAAACATGCCAAACAAAGAGACCGACAACATTGCACTGAATTGGAGGCCCTAAACAAAACACATATATAAGATATTGAAAAGATGAAAATAGAGAGCCATGAAAACATCACTCTCTCTAAACAAGATAGGATAAAAATTATAGAATATGGAGCAAAAGTAGAAACTCTCAAGGCTTGATTGAAATACAGAAACAAAGCCATGAGTTCCCTAAAAGTTGTGAAATAATAAGACTTGACAAGAAATGAAGATCAGAGAGAAGCCTAGAAATATTTATTCATTGAATTGAATGAAATCCCACAATATCATGGTGATTTAAATAAGTTACTTGATCAGTTTGAAGAACAATTAGATAAGAAAAAATACTCTCAATATGCATTCAATAAAGTTGTATAATAGAAAATACTGTATACATAAGCTCCTTCAAATTTCTTGAGGTTTGATAAAAAAAAAAAGAGTAGAACCGAGGTATTGATAGATACATGGAAGGTCTCTTATGAATGCATTAAATAAATTGTTGGAATTTTCAACAAAGATTGTTTAAGTCTATGGACCTCAACTAATGACATTTAGATAAATTCAATATGGGGGCAGTGGATGAACTAAACCAGGCAATGTCGACCAATATGCAAATGGTAGAGGGAGAAAAAAGTTGAGACTACAAAAACGAATCCATTGCTCACTTAAGTGAGATAAATAAACATGTTTTGAATAGATATCTAGTAAAAACAATAAATCTGTGCATTGTTTTTATGCTTACATTCAAAAAGTGCATAAAGATTTGAAACAAGATGTTTTTATGAAAATCTATGAAGGATAACTACAAATAGAAAAGATGAAATTGGGCCATATAAAAAAAATCTCCAAATCCTATTATTTATGGATGGATCACACAAGAGGTTTGGTTGAAGAAAATTCTTCATAATTTTTATAAAGTTGTAAAATTATTTTGAAAAATTCCCATTATTTTATAATAAAATACAATTTTAAAATGTAATAAAAAACAAAAATATGAAATTAGAATGATTGTAAGTGATATATGAGTAGTTACAAAAAAGGAAAAAGGAAAATTTCATTTTATAAAGGAGGGTTATTATAACAGATTGAATACATTTTTCTCGATATACTATTGTAATGCTTTTATTGCATAAATAAAGGAGAGAAGGACTATTTTGGGCAATTAATGGTACTAAATTATGTTATGAGATTCTTCATTGTTTCTAGTTGATATTCAATAGTTATATGAACTATAATGCATGTAAATTTATTATTTTAATGTTTTTATTGCATAAATAAAGGAGAGAAGGACTATTTTGGACAATTAATGGTACTAAATTATGATATGAGATTCTTCATTGTTTCTAGTTGATATTCAATAGTTATATGAACTATAATGCATGTAAATTTATTATGTTGTTACTCTTTAATATGAATATTGATTTCATGGTTACGATCAGATGGAGTGGCAATTTATAGGGTTTATAAATAATTTTATTTCTATTTCATTGTCATTTTTACATATCATTAACATGGTGAATTGTTTCTAGTGTTCAACAATATATTTAATGTTGTGTGAGAATTTTAGATTAACTTTTGATTAAGATAGTTTAGATTAATAGTTAGATTAAGTAGTATAGGTTTTTTTTTCATTAATTATATTTAGATTTATAATACTTGTTATTGTTTGTTTGTTTGTTTGTTTGTTTGTCCATGACATGTGGGACTAATCCGTGGCTAAGAAACCACGATTCAAGATCATCTAAGCCATCAAAATCACCTAGGGATTGCATCCAGCCTAACCCACACCAACCCTTAACATGGATGGATTTTTTATCCCCGCGGGTTTCGAACCGGTGACTTTAACATCATAGAGCGCCTTAACAACACACTCTGTCACTGACTCTCCTACACCTCGGGGGATTTATAATACTTGTTAAAACTAGATTTGATTTTCTTTTTTATTATTAAAAATTTTAGTGACATCCAGGTCGACATACTAGAAAAATATTACTACACAAAATGAAAGTGAGTATAATTAGGACATATCATAGGGAATTCACCCTTACTAATTTAAATAGGCCATTTTTTCCCATCAACAATGGGGTATCAAAGTTTACCAAGATCTTCATCGAAATAAAAAACACCCGTTGGGGGCATACCCTCAAATGTATTACAATAAATCAAAGCAAGAGACATGTAAGAGGTAATGTAAAACCTCTTCATCTAAATATAATTCGAAAATTGGTGGGAAATATCGTTTGAAACAATATGGGCCTAATAAAAAATATCCCCTATTTGTACCAAGTAGTGGAGGAGATATAAAACATACCTGAAAATTAAAGTTGTTGATTTTTGGTTGACCAGTCATGCAAAAAGCCACAAAAAATCTCTATATTGCTGAGAAAACATGCATATATTAATCACACTTAGGCTTGAGGGTTTGATAGGAGGTTGGGCCAAAAAAATCTATGAGTATATTTGCACCATTACCATAAGCATCCAAGAATGTGCCTGGCTCATAAATGCACCTTTTTAGCTCTTGAAGTCACAATATCATTATAGAAAGTATTGGGAATCAAATTTTTTCGAGTATCCTTTACCTCAATTAATTGGTGTCTAGAATAAAATCTTGAGATGCACCATGCTACTAGTTCTCTAAAATAAAACACTTCAGGTACATAACTAGTCTTAACTATTCCCAAACTATAGAATTTGTTTTTATGTTTGTCATCAGGGGAATGTTCAAAATACCACTTCTATACAATAGATCATTGAAATTCCTTTCTTCCTCGGGAAAGTGAATTCACTACATCTCCATAGAAAACTTTTTTCCTTTTGTTGTTCACCGTATTTTCTAGTTTCAATGTGCTTAGGTAAATGTGAGAATTTTGTGTATAAATCATATTTTTTATTCGATAAATATCTTGCTAATCATAAATTAGCGATCAATTTATTATTCAAATTTTAACTCTTTTACACACTATGCATGTTACCCACAAAATAATAATTATCATTTTCATACACAAATCTAGATGAAAAGTGTGCAAAAATTAATCCTCATTCATTAACAAAAATAACTTTTTTTCTTTATGAGAAATGTGCAATGTACTAGGGCATGCTAAAAGAAAGAGTGTGTGCATAACCTGACGCCGTGACAAAGGAGACCACAAGGAATATAACACCATGAAATATTTCTCAACATTGTTGAACATCGTGATCAACTTTCCAATATAATCTTCTTCCATTATCTCTTTCTCGACGTAGCTCTATGTTACCATTAATATATCAAACAATATAACAAAATTAGGATCCATGTGTTTCGCGAAGGAATAGGTAAGTCATCACATCAAAAACAACAATTCCATCACACCATTTGCGCATCTTAATGTGTCGGGATAGAACTAAACCGTGGATGCATTACGTGGTTTTCATGAATAGGTTTCAAATCTGTTTAGATCAGTAGTGGGGATGTTCTTGGATAGGAATCTATAGATAAAACCGGTGTCAACTCAAGGGCTTTCAACTTAAATCCAAAACCCCCATATGTGAAAGATCCCCACTACTGATCTAAACAGATTGTTCTCTACTTTCTCATCTTGACCATAGTGTTTGACCACTGTGCTACTGATGTAAACAGATTATTCTCTACTTTCTCATCTTGACCATAGTGTTTGACAGCTGTGCTATATGTTCTTTCCCAACAAATTATCCTTGCTACTAACGGATTTTTCACACTTCATTAAATTCCTAGTTTGGTTATGTGACCTTGGAGAGTTTACACATTAAATTCCTAGTTTGGTTATGTGACCTTGGAGAGTTTACACGTTATCCCTACACAAAGATCCCATAACTTATCCTAGAATGCGCTATATATGAATTAAATGTCTAGTTCTTTTTATATTAATATTTATTTTAGTGTCTATTGTTATTTTTATATTAATATTTATTTTAGTGTATGTGGTTTAAAATGTATGGTGTGAACTTCAATGAACTTATAATAGAAATAAAACTAAAATGTGGCATGAAAATTTTGTTTTCCTTTCAATGAATACTACATAAATTTGAATGGATTAAGAGGTTTCTTTTTAAAAACATTTTTTAAAAATAAAAAATAAAACCAATTTAGTCCAATAAAATACCAAAAACAAATTCAAGAATATGTAGAATCTAAAACAAATCAACTTCAGAATGAAATATTATTTAAAAATAAAAAATACCTAATTTACATAGTTTATTAAGGAATTCAAACTTCACTTTTCTAAGCAAATACTTGCTCAATGAGACATGCTAGGATGGAAAACTTGGAAATATTCACCTCCAAGCAAGTACACTCTCAATCAGATATGCAAGGATGGAAAACTTGGAAATATTCACCTACATGACTCGGTTGTGCTTATGTGTGCAAAAAAAGTGGCAACTAGATATGGCCATAACTTCGTATAAAACAAATAAAAAGAAATGGTTGTGGCCAAACGTTTTAGAAATGAAACACACAGTCCTCCATGATTGTTTCCAAGAACAATTGTGAGTACAATGGAAAATAAGGAACAAAGAAATAACAAATACCTAAAAATTAATCAAGCATGTTTCCATGCATCTAGAATTTAATCACACACACTATAGTTTCTATGTCAACTACATAAAATAAAAATAAGAAAGTAAAAACAAAATAAATTAAGCAGACAAATCCAAGTTTTTTTTCTAGTGGAGTTGCCAATTTTGTTATATGGAAAACTACCCAAAGGCTAAGCAATCAAACCCTCATTGAGTGGGTGAGGTTCAATGATAACACATGGATAAGTAACATATTTCTTTCTCCTAAGAATAACATGAGTTTTCTAAAGTAAATGAGAGAAGGAATAAGGAAAAAAATTGATTTAACTTACCCAATGTCCTTGTAGGGCGACGCTACTAAAGTAAATACTCTATCATTAATAGAGAGAATGACAAGGATCCTTGCTAACAGGAAACTGTATAGTGTAGTGGAAGAGATGAAGGGAGAATAGAGGAATATTACAAAGATATTACAACCAATAAAGGATGAGGCCATTTGGGTACTATAAGGACTAGCTTCTATGCAAAGCACCATGACACTAGAGGTGCAAGACACCGACAACAAACTTACTAGTCTGACAATGTAGAGGATGGAGGAAGTTTTGAACAAGGAAATGAAACTCACAACGATAGTATAGAAAATGAAGTACAACCTCCATAAATCTATTAAGGCATGGAGGAGCGTGACACAAAAAGGCTAAGTGTCTTGTGATGAGCCACATGTGAGTGTTGGGGGCCTATTGGGAAGGAAATTTTGAGGATGGAATAAAGTGAAGAAATGAAGTAGAGAGAAAAGGTGGAGGAAGGGAGAAGAAAGAAGAAGACAAAGAAGAATAAGAAGATGAATAAGATCAAGAAATAGGACAAATGAAAGAAGAAAAGAGGGGGGATAGGAAAGGACATATAGTGAAAAATCCAAGAAAACAAATTGAGCACGAGTTGTATCTAGCTCATAATGAGTTGTTGTCATCCAAGCATGAGTGGTAGCCAACTCATTATGAGATGGAAAAAAACTCTGAGAAAAATGTATAAATATGTAAAAGATATGAGAAGTTTGTGGTTGTTCTTGTTATTTTTTATTTCATGAGGTATAGAGAGAAAGATATGTTCATAGAGCAGAGTGGTGGAATAAACTACATCTGTGAAGAATATTGTATGCTAAGAATCAATTGTAGTGCAGAGCTCAATAAAGATATTCAAATATAATAAATAAGGCAATCTTTTGTGGACGTGTCCAGGAGGGGGGTGAACCATGGTAACCTTGTATAGAACTGTGCTTTTGGATTTTAAATCATGTCTATAATATGAATGCATGTTTACCTTTACACTCTAAATATGTTTATCTTTAATGATCAAAATGATATAGTAGTGTGACACAACCATGAATGTATGTTTAACCATTAGAGATCATAACCAAGGATATATTTTCATATATAGAACTAAGTAATCAAATCATGGTAGAAAGGGTTTAGTGTGTGAAAGGGTCTTGTAGATAACATAGAGTGGAGTCCCAATATTCCCCTAACCACCATAGAATCATTCTTCATGTAGTTCCCATAAATATACCTCAGGTGAGACTGATCCTTCTTGCAGGTGATGCCAAAAGGGTCGGTTTCTATAGGGTTTTGTTGGACTATGTAACTTGAACCTAGGGTCTGGAACCTACCTATAACAACCCTAAACATCCAGGCCGGGGGCCAATTTTAACATACCCAACCACCCAGGTCGGGCCATCCCACTCCATAAAAAAAATCTATATATATATAATGCAAGAAGACAACATATTATGCAAATACACAGATTCATGTGAAACTAACAGTAAAAATATACATGCAACATACTGAGGCAAAACCCATAAACATAAACACATGTATAAATACAAATCATGTAAATCAATACACAATTGATACTTATATTTTATAGAATACCACCAATGACATGCAGACCTCCACGATCCTCCTAGTCTTGGACGACATTGCTCAAAACTCTCACTAGTGGGTCACCCTTGAGCTGGGACTAAACTCCACTCAGGTAAAGGCAATTTATAACCAGACCGAGGCAACAAAGACAAAAGAAAGGATTTTGTCCCAAGATCCAACTCAAACTACCAACCTACAGTCTCTCATTCCCTACATGATTTTCCCACTGTAGGAAGTGTGCCCCTTATTTTCTCAATAGTCCTTTGGCTTCCCCACTTCCAATCCAACGCTTCAGTAGCATGCTAGATAGGAAGTCTTAGAGCACTATAGTTATAGTTGGCATCCCTTAGGAAATCACTTTCCCAACAATTCTCTCACCTAGAGAGAGGTTTTCATGGGCCTTACAACCCACCTCTTAAATCCACGGGCCTGACAACCCGCCTCTTCAATCCCACGGGCATGAAAACCCTTTTCTTCAATTCAATGCTTAAGTCAACGAGTTACAAGTAATGGTAAAGACAGAAGGAGCGTTCAAATAAGGAAGATGTGATGTCAGCAACAACATTCAGGGCATGGAAAAGATGTTTCTCATAACAAAAAGGAAAAACATTGGCTCAGATAGGTACAGGTGCATTGTGCATCCCATGAGGGATATAGTTTATTGTTGATAACAGGAAATGTACGGGTAGCTCAAGAGTGTGTGAACACTCGATAGGTAATTCTGATCGAAAGATGGGAACAAATGATTGAATGTGTGAATGGTTTAGTGAGTGCGAAATGGACTAATTTCCCCCACCTTTATTTTCATTTGCCCTTGATGACACATGGCTCTTAAGGAGCTCGATTCTCTCCACTTGTAATTAATTCTCTTTTCGATAAGAACTTAGGATAAAATAATTATCCTCACTATAGTCTTTAGGAATAATATTATAATATTCCTTTGGTAATAATACCTCTATCGTATCCCCCTTTCCTAGGCTCTTATCCCCTCCCTTTCCATTCTCGGTGGATTTTATTCCCCCATACTCTTTTATCGTGGTTGGTCTACACACAACGATGTATTATATTTATGATATGAGAGTTTACACATACAAAAATTAGGCTCACTGAGCTTTATCATCTAAGCTCTCTGGTCTAATCATTGCATAAGCCTTCTGGATTATAATCACCTGACTCACCAACCTATAAATCATATTTACAATTTTAATTTGGGCCTGGTCTTGGGGTATTACATTCCTCTCCCTTTATTTATGCAACATCCTCAATGCAATATATATATATATATCACCAAAATTTTCAAAAATATGCAGGGATTATGCCTGGATAGAATCCTCGTGCTCCCATGTTGCATCCTCAGGACTGTACCAAGTCCATTGCACCTTTAATATCTCTATGTCTCGATTCCAAAGATGCTTGATCTTCTGGTCCAGTATGCACAATGGATGCATCTGAAAAGTGTCTTGTTGTTCCACCTGAATCACATTCCAATCAATAACATGATTATCATCATGAATATGCTTTTTCAGAAATGATACATGGAATACATTATAAATAGACATTGATGCAGGTAATGCAATCATATATGCTACAATCCCAATCCTCTCCAGCATTTCAAACGACCCACAATAACGAGCTTCCAACTTTGAGCAATTTCCCAACTTAAGGGAACTTTTGTTGTCCTTCACTTTCAAGAATATGTGGTCACCCACTTTAAATTCCCTATGAGATATTCCCTTATCAGCATAGCTTTTCTTCCTATCTTGAGCTGCCTTTAAATTATTCTTTATTTTTGATATCTTCTCTTCCATTTCCATACGTAAGTATAGCCCAACCTCTGTTCTATCTATTGGGTTGTCCCAGCTTACACATGTGTTGCACCTTCTTCCATAATGTTCCTCAAAGGGGCTCATCTTTAGGGATCCTTGGTACCCATTGTTATAAGTAAAATCCAACAAGTGTAGGTATTCTTCCCATTTTTATGGTTTATCCATCACATACATCCTCAACATATTTTCAATCACTTTATTCACCCTCTTTGTTTTCCCATCAACTTCTGGATGATAAGCTTTTCTAAAATTCAAAATTTTCCCAAATCCTTTAAATAATCCTTTCTATAAATTCAATGTAAACTTTGGATATTTGTCAGGCACAATTGTCTTTGGTATACCATGAAATCAAGTAATTTCCCTCATATAAATATCAACAATGTTAGTTTCCTTCTTAGTGAGCTTCATTGGAATGAAATGGGTTGCTTTGGTAAGCTTGTCCACCACTACCTTGATAGAATCATGATGCTTTATTTTTCTGCGAAGTTTGGTGATGAATTTCATTGTTACCACTTCTCATTTTCACTTAGGGATGGGTAATGGACGAAGTAATCTAGTTGGGTGTCTATGCTCATCCTTGATCTTTTTACACTCCAAACATTTGGAAATGTACTCTACAACTTCCTTCTTCATTCCTATCCCATAATATTGGTTCTTGACAGATGCAATAGTTTTTTTATACCCTCAGTGTCCAGCATAAGGCATGTTATTCATTTTTCTCAATATGATGTTTTTCAATTCTTGGGAATTGGGTACATAAATTATACTTCTATGCATGAGAATTTCATCATTTCCTAGATTGTAGTCGTGAATTTTCTACTGTGAAATACCTTGTTGTAATTTTTCCATTAATTGCATGTATTCCAAATCTGATTTTGTAGCCTCTAATATTTTGTCTTTCAAATCAGATTGGTACATGATAATGGTTGTATCATGAAACTCATGCACTCTTCTACTGAGTGCATCAACCACCTTGTTCTCTTTCCCTTTGATATGTTTTATATCCAAGTCATATTCACTGAAAAATTCCAACCACCTACTCTGCTTGGAATTTAGAGTTGGTTGTTCAAATAAATATTTCATACTATTATGGTCTATCCTCAAATCGAACCTTCTCCCCATGAGGTAGTTCCTCCACTTCTTCAATGAATACACTATGGCTCCCAACTCCAAAACATTAGTGGCATAATGTCTTTCATGCTCCTTCAACATCCTTGATTTATAACATACAACAAACCCATTTTGACTTAAGACTCCACCAAGTTCTTCTTTACATGCATATGTGCATACTATGAAGCCTTCATTTGGATCAACAATACTTATTATTGGAGCACTGATTAATAATTTATTCAAGTGCTGGAAACTCTTTTCAAACTCCAATGACCACTAAAACTTCACTCCCTTCTTTTGGAAGGAAGCGATAGGGTGTGCAATCTTTGAGAGTCTTGCAATAAATATTCCGTAGTAGCCTGCAAGGCCCATGAAGGATATGAATTCTATCACATTATTAGGTGATGATCATCCTCTAATGGACTCAATCTTTTCAGGATCCACTAATATCCCTTCCTCGGATATGATATTCCCCAAATAATTAATTTGGTTGTGATAAAATGAGCACTTCCTCAATTTGGCATACAATTGATTCTCCCTTAATACTTGT
Source organism: Picea engelmannii (assembly GCA_009831015.1). NCBI lineage: Eukaryota > Viridiplantae > Streptophyta > Pinopsida > Pinales > Pinaceae > Picea > Picea engelmannii. Next base: position 55,868 of record ML780718.1, read on the forward strand.
AATACAATCTTCAAGTGTTTCTAATGCTCTTATTTTGACTTGGAATATATAAGAATCTCATCCAAAAAGGCAATGACAAACTTATTTAAGTATTCTCTAAAAGTACCATTCATTAAAAACATGAAGACAATCGGTGCATTTGATAACCCAAATGGCACCATTGGGAACTCATAATGACCATACCTTGTTTTGAAAGAACTCTTGTTGATGTCTCCATATCTAATTCTTACCTGATGATAACCTAACCTAAGATCAACCTTGGAGCATATTTTTTCATTCTTCAATTGATCAAAGAGGTCATCAATCCTTGGAAAAGGATACTTATTCATTAAAGTTACTTTTTTAAACTTCTTGAAGCCAATACAAAGTCTTAATGTTCCATCCTCATTCTTCACAAATATTACAGGAGCACCCCAAGGTGACACACTTGGGCATATATACCCCTTATTCAGAATCTCTTCAAGTTCCATTTGCAAATCCTTTAATTCTGGGGTACTCATCCTATAAGGGATCTTGGATACTGGAGTTTATCCATGAATCATGTTTATAGATAAATCAATATCTCTTTTAGGGGAAAATCCTGGTATTTCTTTAAATACATCCTCAAACTCCTTTAGGATTGCATAGTATTCAATATTTGACACCTTATACTTAGATTTTTCTTCCATATGAGCTCTAAATATTTGAAATCATTTTCTGTAACATTTCTTCAACTGCAATGTTGAAATTTATCTGACAGTTGTTTCCGTGGGAATTCCCTGCATTGTCCTTAGGTTTTTTTCTTCATCCTAGAAAGTAAATGCTTCATTATAACAGTCTAGGATAACATGGTGTTGGTCCAACCAATCCATACCAATTAGATAGTCATAGGAACCTAAGGGAAATATGTTCAAATATGCGTTGGTTCTTAGTCCATTCATATCGATTGAGAATGACTTAACCATCTCATTAACTTTTCTTTTGGCTCTGGTATCCAGTTGCACCAACCAATATTTTCCAAGCTTGCTTCTTGGAGGATGAAATATTTCCTCCATATTGGGATATACATAACTATCACTATCCCCTAAATCATTTAAAATTGCAATGGTTAGCTTGTTCATCATACCTTCCACTTAATTGATGTGTGATTGAAACTTGACTTGCTTGTTGTTCAGGGATGCATAGATCCTAGGTACATTCCTTCCATGTCCTCCATTGTTTCATCTTGTTCTACATTACGAAAAAATATCATGTTTTCACTTCTGTGAGGACAATCTCTATACTTATGATCTCCCTTATAGCCCCAACATTGAATAGGTGGTTTCCTTGTCCTTTTCCCCCACGTCTTAATCATTCTGGGCTCTATAGAAGTTGATTTTCCCCGAGGACAATTTTTTAAGAATTGTGTCTTATTCCCCTTATTCCTTTGTTCGATATTGTACTTCTTCTTCTCTACCCACTCTTTTTGGAAAGTTGGATTCCCTTTATGTTGATCATATATCCATTTATCCCACCTTATGGTATCCTCCAAAGTTTTGGGATCACCATATTGTATCTTGTCATTGATGAAGGAAGGTAACCCACTCAAATACCTTTGAATATTAATAGTCTCATCGTTGATGAAGGAGACCTGCTTTAACAGTTCTAAAAACATTATTTCATATTCATCTATGGTCATACTCCCTAGCTTGAGTTGAAAGAACTCCTTCATTTTCTTGTCATAATATCTCTTAGTCAATAATTTCTTTTGAAAATACTTCTTGAATTCTTTCCAAGTAACATTTTTACCTTTAATGTCCTGCACATGCACAAGTTGGTCCCACCATATGGATTTATTTTACCTTGAGATGATAGATATAAATTATTCCTTATACATGTGAAGAATAATTATGTAATTGAAAATACTTTCTCATGACCAACAACCATGTCTCTGCATATTCATCATTCATGTGTTCACCTTCAAACATAGGAGGTTTTATTTTTCTCATTTCTCCTTTTATCTAATCCACTCTAGAACTCTTATTATGCTTCCTAATAGGGATGGACTTGAGCTACTATGTGCTTTACTATTGGAATTCCTTGGGGAGTGATGGTGATGTTTGCTAACACTTCTTGTTCTACCTCTCTCATTAGGAGACCTGTGACTTCCTGATTTGCATGAGCCATTCTCCTTATCCAATTCATTTTCTATTTTTTCCAAGATTTGCATTAATTTCATGTTAAAGTCCTCTTGTTGCTCCTCGGAGTTCATATGCCTTTCATTATAAGCTTTATGAATTTGGACATATTTTTTCAAATTTTTTATGGTCTCTACCAAGTTCATGTTTTCTGTTAAGAACCAAATGTCAATATAGCATAGAAAAACCTTAGAAAAATTATTCAACGCCTTGAAAAAAAGATAATTTCAGATAATAAGCCTCTTCGAGGGGGAAACCTCCTTTTACCCCACTTAAATGTTCAAGTATAGGATGATTTAAAATGAAAATGTCTCCTTGGTATATATAGGAGACTAAGAGGTATAATTACAACTAATGGCCTAAAGCCAACATAAATAAAATAACATTACTAATATAATCTGCCCCAATTAAGGGGTAATGAGCCAATATTAGGGATTAACATGCCCCTCCCCTTGAGACAAGTGTTGTCTGCAATGCTTGAGTAACTATGGATGATTTTGTATAAAAGACTCATCTTCCTAAGTGGAATCTTCAGCCGGTAGTTTCCTCCATTTAATGAGATACTCTGAAATGGATCTATTCCTCAACTGGCGAATTCTTGTGTCAATGATGGCTTTAGCATCCAATATGATTTTTCCTTCCTCGTCAAGTTCTAGCAATATAGTTTGAACTGGGATCTTGTCGCCTATAAACTTCTTTAAGCATGAAACATGGAAAACTAAGTGTACTCGTGAAGATGCAGGCAGCTCCAATTTGTATGCCATACTACTAATCTTTTGCAACACCTTATAAGGGCCATAGTACTTTCGTGATAATTTATTATCCTTCTTGGCTTGCTTGAGGGACATTTGTTTCTATGGTTGTAGTCTTAAAAATACCCAATCCCTTACTTCAAAACTTCTTTCACTAGGATGTTGATCTGCTTGTTGTTTCAGGTGATTTTGTGCCATGGTCAGCCTGTCCTTTAAGATTTGGAGAAATTTTTGTTGATTCTCGATGTGATCTTCCACTACTTGAACCTTAGATTTTTATTTTAGAGAAGAAGTGATGAAAGGAGGGTGGTATCCATAAAGTTCCATAAATGGTGTCATTTTTGTTGCAGTATGAAAGAAAGTGTTATACCACCATTCTGCCAATGGTAACCATTTGAACCATTGTGTTTGTTTATCAGAGACAAAGCAACGAAGGTAGCCTTCCAGACATTTGTTCACTATATCGGTTTGTCCATCAAATTGAGGATGATAGGATGAGCTATTAGCCAATTGAATACCCAAACAAGAAAATAATTATGTCCAAAAATGTCTAGTGAAGATGTGATCTCTGTCACTTACAATAATCTTTGGGATGCCATGTAGCTTTTGAACTGTCTCCATGAATGTGGTAGAAACTATACTAGATTTGAAGGGATGAGAGAGTGCACAAAAGTGTGTGTACTTGGTTAGTCTATCAACAATCACCATGATGACACTCTTTCCTTCAGACTTCAGTAACCCTGTGATGAAATCCATGGAAGCCTCCTCCCAGCACTGACTCGGGATGGATAATGGTTGTAAAATATCTGGGGTATTAATTGTTTCCACCTTATTTTGTTGGCAAACCAAACATTCTGCCACAAACCTTTGAACATTATTTTTAAGGTCATCTCAAAAAAAATCCTTCTTGACTCTATCGTAGGTTTTCAAAAATCTCGAGTACCCTCCTACTGGAGAGTTGTGCAATTCCAATAGTAACTTTTGTTTGAGTTGGGATTTCTTACATAAATATAAACAATCTTTGTACCATAGTGAATCATTTTTCCATGTAAATGTATCTGATGCACTGTAATCCTACTGGAACCTTTGAATGAGAGTCCACACTTTTTCATCATTCTTCCATTCATCCCTTGCTTCTATTATCCAATTGGGTTGGATGATCGAGATGGCCTCAACATCTTCATCCTTTCTTGAGAGTGCATCTACCAAAACATTTTTCTTCCCCCTTTTATAGACGATTTCAAAATCATAACCCAATATCTTGGTTACCCATTTTTTTTGTTCTTCTGAAGATAGTATTTGTTCCAAGAAGTATTTAAGACTATCATGATCTATTTTGACCTTGAAGTGCCTACCTATTAGGTAAGGACACCATTTCTTTAATGCATGAAGTATTTCCATCATTTCTTTCTCATAAATGGGTTTGTGTAAGTCCTTTCCCTTGAGTGGTCGACTTTCAAAATCTAGGGGCCTTCCTTCTTGCATTAGGACAACACCAATTCCATTTCTTGAGGCATCACATTCCACAATAAAAGTTTTTGTGAAGTATGGAGTGGTCAAGATAGGAGCTTTACACATCACCTCTTTAAGTTTTTCAAAAGCTTTAGTTGCCTCTAGAGTCCATGAAAATGCATCCTTCTTAGTTAGTGTTGTTAAAGGTACTTCTATTCTTCCATAGTTCTGAACAAACTTGCAGTAGTAACCCGTCAAACCCAAAAATCCTCTAAGATTCTTTAATATTTTGGAAATTGGCCAGTCCATCATGGGCTTAATCTTGTTAGGGTCTACCTTGACACCTTCATGAGATACAATATGACCCAAATACTCTACCTCCTTTACTCCAAAGAAACATTTGGATGGTTTGGCATATAGTTGTTGCTCCTTTAATAGTTGTAGCACCTTGTCAACATGTCACACATGATCCTCCCAAGACTTGCTATAGATTAGTATATCATCAAAAATACTAACACAAATTTTTGAAGGAAGGGCTTGAAAATGGAATTCATCAACCCTTGGAATGTGGAAGGTGCATTTGTAAGGCCAAAAGGCATGACCAAAAATTCATAATGGAATTCATGAGTTTGGAATGTTGTTTTTGGGATATCATCTTCCTTCATTCTGATACGATGATACCTTGAAAAAAGATCCAATTTTGTGAAATAGTTGCTCGATGTAGTTCATCTAACAATTCATCAATGACGGGAATGAGAAACTTATCTTTAATAGTGATCTTGTTGAGCTCTCTATAATCTGGACACATACACCATGAGATATATTTCTTGAATACCATTACCACTGGTGCAGAGTAAGAACTTTGGCTAGGTCTAATAATGCCATCCTGTAACATTTCTTCAACCATGCGCTCAATTTAACTCTTCTGGGCATAAGGGAATCTGTATGGCCTAATGTTAGGAGGAACACTCCCAAGAATTAGGTGAATTTCATGATCATGATTTCGAGTGGGTGTAAGACCTTTGGGAATATCTTCAAATACTTTTGAATGCTTATCAATGATCCTTTGGAGATCTTGAGGAATAGATGGCTTAGATGTTTGAACATCTAGTGAACATAGTTGTGCAATAACGCCTCGATGCCCATTTTTCAATAATTTTGTCATGTTGTTAGAGCTTATCACCTTACTGGGTTTCCCTGTGATACCTCTTAACTCAATTTATTTTCCTTCCAATGAAAATTTCATGAAAAGTTCTTGAAAATTAAATGTCATTGTTCCTAATGATTGTAAACATTGGATTCCTAGTACAACATCTTCACCACCCATGGGTATAGCAATCATTAGACTATTCATTACATATTACCCCATAGTAAGATTGATCTTATTGCATTTTCCTGAGAAATTGATAGTTCCTCCATTTGCAATCATTACATGAAACTCTAGCATTGGATATACAAAGCAATTGAGATCTTTGGCTAATTTATAGTGAATGAAATTATGAGTACTGCCAGAATCAATTAGGACTATTACCTTTTTCTTTTTAATGTATCCTTCTATCTTGAGGGTTTGAGGAGTGATAATTCCATCCAATGCATTACACGATATCATGGGAGTCAACTCTTCAGTCGAAATTGATTCGACATTTTCATCTTGAGATGGTTCTTGTTCTTGTTCTTCTTCCTCTTCACAATCTATGTAGAATAATTTCTCACCACACATATGTCCCTAACTATACTTTCTTTCACAATTAAAGCATAAACCTTTTTCATTTCTTTCCTCCAATTGTTGAGGTGTCAATATTGTAGGTTGAGTTGTTTTAGAAGAAGGATCATTGTTCTTTCTATAGATGTTAGGATTGGTCCTTCTAGTATCCATAGCCATATTTTTACTTTCAACATTTCTTGCCACCTTAAACGTATTCTCCAATGATTTGGGTTCCCAAAGGAGAACCTCAAGTTGAATGTTATCCTTCAAAGTTCCTCTGAATACATCAATCAAGTGCTCATCTAGAATATCGGTTACCTTTATATTCAATCTTTAGAAGTTCTCAAAGTGCTCGGAAACTGAACCCTTTTGCTTGAGATTTATCAATTGGCTAAAGAAGGTATTGCTCCTTGTATCCTCATAGTGTGCTATCATTTCTTTCATGAAAATTGTCCAAGTGATGAGTGATTTGCGAGAACAAAGCCATAGATACCATACAAATTGATTAGGTTCTAAATATAAAGAAGCAATTCATACCTTTTGTGTATGTGGAACATTATGGAGATCAAAGAATTGCTCCATCTAAAGTATCCATGTGATTGGGTCCTTGCCATCAAACTTCCTCATATAAATATTAGGAACGTGATTGGTCTTCAAACCAAATTTGAAGTTTATCCATTCTTGATTCACCTTCCTTGTGTCCTCATCATGAATTTCATGGGATGCATTTTCACTTTCAGGTGTCTTCTTTGTTACGAAATTTTTCAATACTTCCATGATCTCCCCTTTTAAACCATCCATATTAATATCCAACTTAGCTTCCATTGAATCCATCTTATTATCTGACTTAGCTTCCATTGAATCCATCTTCTTTTGTAGTTCATTTATTCCCCTACACATTTCTTCACCTTCATCAAGAGTCCAAGTAGGATTTTCTAGAGGCTTATTTGGTGTAGAAGTTCCCTTTTTTGGTGGCATGTTGGCCAAGTATCATTTTTGAGCCTTGATTTTGAGGTGGTTCTGCTAGAAAATATTTATTTTGTTGTATCTCCCAAGTTTCGACCCTTCTGGGTATGAAACTTTATTTTATGTATTTATTTGATATTTATTCTCTATAATTCCACAGGTCTGATCAAAATTGGATGTGCCAAGTGGAAGTTATAGTAACTTCCCCACAACTTGCCGATTTTTGGCCTTTCCAGGAGTTCTCACTTGTATAGCATGCCCCGCCCAAAATAATTGATATAAAATTCTGAAACTCACACTAGAAATACTAAAGACTGTCCAAAATCCAATGAAACATGTCGAACTCAATTTGGATACTATAGGAATAAGTTATGATTGTATTACCTGGAACACCTTCTTGAGACTAGTCAATAGGACTAGTCATATACTCTATCTTACATAGGGTGTATCTACAAATTTAAGATGAACCAGAAGATAAAATGTTTACCATGGATACCTTACTAATTTATGTAAATAGCCTCTGGAGTTCAGGGTCTGAAATGTTACAAAAAAGTTTTTATAGAGAAAATTCCGCAATGACTCAGTTCAGGATGATTCCAGAACCCTATCTTGTACAGGTTGTATCTTCAAACGTGTAAGAAATCAAGAGTTGAAATTTGACCCCAACGTACCTTGATTCATCTACTAAATATACTCTAAGTCGTTCCTTCTGAAACATTGTAGAAAAAAATTTATAGCGAAAATGCCAAGGTGTCTCGGATGTAGTAGCGAAACCCCAAGACCTTGAGATTTGATACCATATGTTAATAACCAAATATCAATATAGCATAGAAAAACCTTAGAAAAAGTACTCAACACCTTGAAAAAGAGATAATTTCAGATAATAAGCCTCTTTGAGGGGGAAATCTCCTTTTACCCCACTTAAATGTTCAAGTACAAGATGATTCAAAATGAAAATGTCTCCTTGGTATATATAGGAAACTAGGAGGTATAATTACAACCAATGGCCTAAAGCCGACATAAATAAAATAACATTACTAATATAATCTGCCCCAATTAATGGGTAATAAGCCAATATTAGGGCTTAACATTTTCTTCCTTTCCTTATCCATGTCCATTTGAGTTTGTATGTTCATTACCCATATGAACATGCATCCCTCTGATCTCATCTTCCTGGTTGTACGCCCCCTGTGTATCTTCCATGATTCATCACTTTGTTTTGATCCCGATATGATGTGTTTGTTGTTAACTATGCAAAATGTGTATCCTACAGAACTTTGTTAGGATGATTGATTTAACAAATTTAGGAAATTATGCTCAATTTTGGTTCCATAATACATCAAAATTATTTCTTCTGATTTGCCTAAAAACATTCCTGTTGTTGGGCTCTTTAATTGTCTAAATAAATAAATAATTAAGGTTTTCAATATGAATTGTCAAACATAGGGAAGTTTTGTTATTGTAAGATAATTGTGCATAGTCTATGCTAGATTATGAAAGAAAACACTAATCAAGTTGCAGTAAGGTAAATTAACAGTAAAAGAAATAGAGTTGAAAAGTTGAACACTAAAACAAGTTGCCGACACAACAAGAGTTCTAATCTATTGCTACATAATTGAAGTCACACTTTAATAATTGAAATATAATTTCCAGGAGTAGAATTTGATGAGTGTATAAGAATCCTGGATTATCTAATCTATTCTAATATTCTACATTACTCTTGCAGAAGGAAGTTCTGCGATAATCATTGAAAGGAAGTGTGCCTAATTATAAAAAAGGAATTCACACTTCTATTTACTTTTTCTTGAAAACAAAGATTTAATCTAATGCAGAAAATGAATCAACTTTCAAATCAATTCTCCAGTAGTATTCAACAATTGATTCTAATTCTCATGAGACACATTGATGCACATTAACAGAAAGGGATTCAACTATAACAACAAATGTATTTTAGAAATGCATGAACAGATAAATGACACAATTATAATTAATCAAAGAAGTTAATCTAAAACTCACAACAGAGGGGAGTCTATGAGGAATGTTGGCCCTACAATTCTCACTAAATCCACTCGAAAAGACTACAGTAGGTAGGAGAAACTCAAATCAATTCTTTATTAAATTGCCAAAAATGTTCAGATACAAAATTCTTCACTTCAATCTCTATTCCACAGCTAATATTCACTACCTAATGGTTACACATGCTCTTTTATTTAAAGATAGAGACATTCAGTTGAAATGCACTCAGAACAGCCTTGAGAATCAAAGATTCTCAAGATGTTCATATGATATAAATGATCTGTCATCATTACAAAATCTAGAAACGATCTTGATCATCAGCGTGAGCCGAAACATGTAACAACCTTGAGATCCATATTTATGATATGGATTTGAATGGCATACCACCATCTAGGATCAGTGGTTATTTGTTGCAGTAGTTGTAATAACTTCCAAGAAAGGTGCACAATTGTTGTAGTCATGTAACAACATGTCAAACTTGCACACAACTATAACAACTGGTGTAACAACAACGATCTTTCTTCAAGACTTGGTTATTTTTCTTTAATCTACACATTTTGATCATCAGTTGAGAATTGATGGGTAAAATATGAGAAACGCTACCAATCAAACATGTTAAGTAAATAAGAATACAAAATAAAGATTAGTTATTCATACCTTGGGAAAACGGTCTTAGCAAACATGATATTAGGCATTTTAGCATAGAAATGATAAGGTTTAATGAGCAAAATATATAGTGAAAAAGGGACATTTATGGATCCTAACATGCCCCCCAACTAAAGATATTACATGTCCTCATGCAATCCACATTCAAGCCTTACTCTGAATCTGAGTCAGGGAAGTGACTCCTCTAGTGCAAATTGCTAAGATCAATTACTGAGTACCAGTATGGGAAACATAAATCAAATCACCTGTGTGTACCCCAACATCTGTTGTTTAAAAAATCTGTCTAAGTTTCTTTGTCTTCAAGAATAGAATCAGTTTGAGTTTCTTGAGTTACAACTTGTAAGTGTAACAGAGGTTCTTGTGTAAAAGTTGATGGTAAACCAACAACTACTCTATTACGTTGAGATCTCTTTTGCCTTACTAGTTCTTGTGGATCAGTAAGGTCATATTCTATTTTGAATGAGAGATTGGTTGGTTCTTCAGCATGACTAGTGACTGGTACTTTCACTATTTTATACCCTACCTCAAAAATAAATATTACCACATTCATATCACATTTTCTCTCTATTTTCATTCATAACAGTTGTTTCCTGTTCTAATATATCCAAATTTGACTCCTCTATATTTTTCTATCGATAAACCTATAATTCCTTCTTTAGGGAATCCAACTCTTCTTTGAGTCTTTCATTTTCCTTCATCAGTTCAGTAATCTTGGAATTTTTTGTACCCCGTATCTTCTTCTCAATTTGAGAAAACAACTAAGTAAGTGGCACATCGTCATTATCCTCTCTATTTTGGGTAATTAGTTCTTGTGTAACAGCTAATTTTGGCATGACTGGTTCCTGTGGGACAGTCTCTTCCTAGGCAATTGTTTCTTGTGTAACAGCTAATTCTGCCATGATTGGTTCTTGTGGGATAGTCTCTTCCTTGGTAGCTAGTTCTTGTGTAATAGCTAAGTTCTAGGAAGAGGCTGGTTCTTGTGTCATAGTCATGTTGTTGGAAGGGACCGGTTCTTGTGTAACAATCACTTCTTTAACAATGGAGGATAATGGATGAAGAATGGGTATTTCTTGCTCCATATGCTTCCATCCAACTATTTCTCCAGTAGACCTCGACATGGATGATTTTAAGTATGGAAATTTATTTTAAAATGTAGAAACCTTGGCGAATCTTACTAATCCTTTATATTCCAACTATAAATTTTTGGCGATATTTTTGTAAATATATTCAAATTTCTAAGGATTTTATATAGTTTATATAAAATTTTGGCGATTTTTAAGATATAATAATTTTATCCTATAGAATTTGGGCGAATTATTTTTAGATTAGTGAATATTGTTTTGGGAAAAACCATGGAAATTAGCCCATGAGCAAAATTTAGCCCCTAAAATCATCCTTAGACCTCGATGACCTAGTTCTCCTCCTAGGTAATGTAGAGACAAAAGAAGGGGATTTCCTTTTCTTTTCTTTAGGAGAAGGAGGGTGTTCTTCAACAACTATACAAGGAGGAAAATATGCAATGCTGGGGTTTTGTATAATCTGTACTTCATCACTCAATGAGTGATGCACAAAATCGTCAAGTGGAGCTGAAGATTCTGCTGCAATTCATTTACATTCAACTTGTAGTGACAAAATGGTTTCTTGAAATTACTTGCACAAGGTAAAACCAAATATACGTATCTCCATAAAATCAATTAGCCGATCACTCAGGTTTGTATCAATAATGTCAAAATCTAGTAGGGTATGAGCATCAACAAAATCAGGACAAGTTGTCGTGGCAACACGAGGTTTTTGAGTTTCTTCTCGTTCAACTCTGTCAATGCCTCTTTGAGTGGTGTTATAGTTGCTTCTAGTTTTGATTTTGTGTCTCTGAGTCATGTTAGAGTTTCTTATGGTTTTTCATTTGATTCTCGAAGTCAACGTACTAGAAATTATAGTGGGGGATTTAACTGTTGTTGGCTCATGACTTGGTCCGGGGATTGGTTTTTCAACTGTTGTTGCAGCCAAGGGTTGAGGCTCATGACTTGGTCCAGGGATTGGGTTTTAAATTTTTGGCTCAATCACAACTACAAGCATAGGGTTTAGCAGTTCTGGTTCATCCATAACAGTAGGCACATAATTTGGATGTTCTTCCAATTCAAGTAATGGGTCATTAGGAATTTCCATTCCTCTATGAATCAACAATCCTATCACTCTGTGATTGGAAAGACAATTCTTGGGATTATTTTATCTCTTGAAAAAGTGATCCATATTATGCAAGGAATGAAGAAGGTAATAAGGGATGTTTATTATCTTATGATGTCTTAAATGTCACAGTAGGATAAAATCAGAAAAATAAACTACTTGATATCTTCCCTTGCATGTAATGTATCTTTTTATAAATTCCGAAACTTTCCCCCATGGCATTGGTAAGGAACTTACATCGACACCTCAACCCTTTTTCTGAACTTCCTCATCATCCATGAGAAAACCCTTATGTGCTTCAGGAAGATGTGCTTTTATGCTAAACCACCTTTCTCCTGTGGTCGGAAACCCTATCACAACAACCACAGTTTCCTCTATCACTGGAATCCTCACCTTGTGCATCATTGAATACCCTTTTGTGAGATTCTGAATGAACTCTAATACCTCTGCTTTATTAAACCCCTACAACTTCTCAAAATAAGAAATCCATCTAGCCTGTAGAAATTTTTGGTAAACATTTGGGTATAGTAGCAATACATCCATATTTTTCAGTTCATACCTCACAGCTAATCCTCCCATGACGTCATTTTAGAGTCTAAACAGTCACAAAGGAGGAGAAACCAACACCTAAACTAGAGACACATCAATTTTGAATGTAGATTGCCTAAATAACAGAGTGTCTTAGTAAAGAAAAAAGCGTGGTCGAAAGGTGCAGAGGTGAATATAAAATGGGATTTTGACAACGTAGATTTTCTTTCCCCCCCAATGAATATGATTGGGTCATGGTACAATGAATTTAGGACAGTTGACAGGTAAGCATTAAATATTTATTCCATATCTACATTACTTTGACATGTAGGATTAGTAGCATACCTCATAACTTACCGCACAAACTGATCTGTAGGAATAAACGCACTATCCAACCACCATTTGATCCATGTGGAATAGTTGTAATGATGAGAGATGGCTTTGGAATGTGAGAAATGATGATATGACAAGTGGAGCATAGGTGAAGTCCTTTCTTTGGTTGACCAACTGAAAGTCTGCGGAGGTGGAATCAAGTAATGATGAAGTGACATTTTCTGACAGAGAGAGCGGAAAGGATAACAGTGAAAATGATAAAACAATAGTGTTTCAAAATGGAAATATAGAAGAGAGAGAATTATTAATGGAGTATCAGCATGGAAAAATGGCATAAATGTGAAAAATGGGTGAAGAGGTATGTAAAATAGTGAAAAGGAATAGCAGTAGGTGTATCAGTATGTATTTTGGTCGGAATTGTGGAATTAGGTGTAGTAGCATGTAAATCGACCAAATTGTCCAAAAATAATGTAACAACATGTAAGACAACATAGTCGGGAAAATGGTGTAACAACATGTAAAATGACCATTTTGTCGGAAAGAGGTGTAACAACATGTAAAACAAAATAGTTGGGAAGAGGTGTAACAACATGTAACCCGACCGAACACAAAATCCCTTAGTTTTTAAGAAGTTTTTCAAACTTCAAAAACTAATCCTTTGGCTCCTTTCACTCTAATCTACCTTGTTGTTCATCAATCCATCTGCACACAAGTAACTGCCGATACCCTTCTATGTTGAATTTATTAAAGAAGCATAAAAATTTTAAGCAAAAACAAAAAAAATAAAACTCGCAGAGTTTATTTATATACAAGGATTTATTGGAAAGAAAAAAGTTCTAAGGTTTAGAAGGGGAAGGAGAAAGCTCTTTTCTCTTTAAAAGTTGATAATCTGTATCAGTTGTACATCTAGATTTAAATTCTTCCTTGAAAAGTGGATGTTGATACAGGTGCAAACGATGACCATTTGCAAGTAGTTGTGTATTGGATCCATCAATAGTAATCAATCTGACTGTCCCATTGGGAAAAACATTGTCTACCCCGTAATGTCCCAACCATATTGTACGCAGATTACCCTAAAATTCTTTAAAGCACAAATCATCCAACAGAGCCCAATCTCCCTTTTTGAATAAATTATTCTTAATGACTCAGTCATGCTACTTGGTTCTTTGTTGTTGAATCACTTTGGTTTGATGAATAGAATCCAAACGCTTTTTGTCCAACTCATATAGTTGCTTCATTTTGGCCTTATATGCCATATTAAAGTCTATATTGATTGTTGATGTAGTTCTTATGGTCTTGATCTCGAAGTCAATGGGAAAAATAGGGCTCTTCCCATATACCAGTTCATAAGGAGAAAAACCAGTTGTGTTTCTCCAAGTGGTTCAATAAGCCCATCGATATTCATGCAATTTGTCAGAACAATCCCTACGATGTTCCCTCACTGTCTTAGTAAGAATAGCTTCTATGAATTTGTTTGTACTTTCCACCTACCTATTACCTTGGGGATGGTATGGATAAGTTGTTCTATGAAAAACATGATATTTACTGAGTAGGGATTAAAAGTTATGTTATGTGAAAGGTGGTCCCCCATCAGTTACTAACTCTCTGAGAACTCCAAACCTAAGAAATATATCTTCAAAAAAAATTCTAATACAACTTCTTCTAAGGCCCTGATGAGTGCTTTTGCCTCTACCCACTTGGTCATGTAATTTGTGCAAACCAATATGTAGAATTTCTGATTAGAACGTGGGTTAATGGGCCCTACAAAATCTATGGCCCATCTCTCAGAAGGATCTAACACCACTTGAGGCTAGAGAGGAATATCATCCCTATGATTTGGTTGACCCATTCATTGGCAACTGTCACAGGCTTGGACATACTTCCTTGCATCTTGGAATATTCTCTGCCAAAAATAGCCCATCCTCAAAATTTTATGCCCGATCCTTTTATCAGAAAAATGACCCCCACAAGGGCCATCATGGAAATCTTTAAGAATATCATAAAGTTCATCATCTCTCACACATCTCCTAATTTCTTGATCCAGGCTTGTGTAGAAAATATATCCCCCTATCCAACTATAATGAGCACTCTTCTGAATAATCTTCCTTCTTTATCAGGGAAATAGATCTGGAGGTACCTTCCCTGCAACCAAAGAATTAGCAATGTCTGCATACAAAGGTGAGTGAGAAGATAATGAAAACAAATGTTCATCTAGAAAGGAATCATCTACAGGTGAATTATCATCATTTATATTCAATCTTCAGAGAAAATCAACAACCACATTTTCTTTTCCTAGTCTATCCACTATAGTGATGTTAAATTTTTGTAATAATAACAACCATCTTGTTACTTGGGAATTAGTAATAGGTTTATTCATCAAATATTTAATTGTTGAATGATTAGTATGAATAAAAGTAGAATAACCAGTGAGATAATGCCTCAATTTATTGATAGCATAAACTACTGCCAAAAATTCTTTTTTTATAACTGTATAATTTAACTCAGCAAGAGCCATGTTCTTGTTGATATAGTATATAGAATAGGGTTCTTTGTCCTCTTGTTTCCCTAGCAGGTCATGAATTGCAGTATCTAAGGCATCTGAAGAAATGTGAAATGGAAGAGCCCAATTGGGCCCTCTCAAACTGGGAGATGTGGACAATTTCTATTTTAGATCTGCAAAAGACAATTCACAATTGTCAATCCATTGAAATTCAACATCTTTTGTTAATAGAAAAAGTAAGGGAGAGGCAAGCTTGGAATTTTTTTTAATGAATCTCCTGTAATATCCAACATGCCCTAAAAATATTCTTACCTCTTTCTGAGTTGATGGAGTTGGAATATCCAAAATTACCTAGATTTTGGATGGGTCTACCTGAATTCCTGCATAAGAAATAAAGTGTCCCAGCACCACACCTTCTCTCATCATCATATGACACTTTTTAGTACTTAGAGAAAGATGAGACTGTATGCATATTTTGAGTACTTTTTCCAGATTAGCTAAAGCTTCAATGAAATCATTACCATAAGGTGTAAAGTCATCGATGAATATTTCCATACAGTCATTCACCATATCAGAGAAAATACCAATTACAGCTCTCTGGAAAGTGGTTGGTGCATTACAAAATCCAAATGGGAGAACCTTATAGGAAAATGTACCCCAAGGGTTAGTAAACGTGGTCTTATATTGGTCCTGTGGAGCAATTGTTATCTGGTTATAGCCACTAAATCCTTCTAGGAAAGAGAAAAAAAATTTCCCAAATAGGTTGCCTACAACCTGATCAATAAATGGCAGAGAGAAATGATCCTTCTGCGTGGCCTTATTCAGGGCTCTATAGTCCACACACACTCTCTATTTACCGTTATTTTTAGGAACAATAACCAAGGATGAAACCCACTGACTGTCTGATATAGGGTAGATGAATCATGCATTAAGAAGTTTCTGGAGTTCTTCCTTAACAATCTCTTTAATATTAGGGTTCATTCTCGTTTGGGGTTGGCAAATGGGTTGACATTCTTCCTTAATGTATATATGATGGGTGCATAGTTCAGAGGAAATTCCTTTCATATCCATGTAATCCTATGCAAATTCCTCTATATGTTAAATCAATATCTTCATCAAACGTTCAATTTCAACAAAAGATAAATCAGGATTGATGTTCAGGGTTTTTCTAGGTTTGATTTCTACAGTGATGTTCTTAGAACTGACTTTAGGAAATAATTCATTTTTTTCAATATCTATTGTTACAATTGAATTAACTTGATTTACAACAGTTTCAAAGAACATCTCCGGGCTCACTCCTTCCTGGGCAGTAGGGTCAAAGATTCTACTCAATTGGTGGTACGTGTTTTGTGTAACAATAGAGGGGTCATTGATAAATCTATTTATTATCTCATCCTTTGTCTCATCTTTGAAACTCAGGGATTTTCCTATGGTTATCACAAGTAGAGGGCTTCTATCCTCAATTTTCATCCATAATCATTTTCATGTTCCACACTAGGTGTAGCATGAGGATAAAGGGTAAGTTTCTTGGTATCATAACCATCAGAGATGGTCATTGAACCAGATCTACAACCAATGAAAGCATTAGTTGTAGCTAAGCATTGTCTTCCTAGAATTAGAGAATGACCCCCTCCGACGGGTTTTCAGTTGCAATACGACAAAGTCAATAGGATACCCCCATGAATCAATTAAAATAACTAGATCATAGATTACTCCTTCTAGTTTAATAGTAGAATGATCAACTAACTCTAAAACAATGGTATTAGGTCAGACTTTCTTTCTGAGTTTCAACAAGTGTTTCATCTCTATTGACATAATGCTAATTGTTTCCCCTAAATCACCTAACACATTGGGAATAAATGTCTACCCAATTTTGACAGTGATTGTATGGTTTCCTGGGTCACCATATTTAATAGGTGGGGTTTTTCCTAACATCAATTTAGACAATTCCCCCACTACTTGTACTATGAGGGGTTCCTTGGGTTTCCTTCTAGGATTTTTGATACAAAGGTATCTCACAGTCTTCGCATAAATAGGGACATCCCTAATCACTTGCAATAGTGGAATGTTAACATGTAGATTTTGCAATTCTCCTAAGAGATTGAAGGATGGTAATTCCACAGTTTTGGTAAATTACAATATTTTAGGGAATGGGGGGTATTCTAATACTATGATATGTTCGTCAATTTCCTCTGTATCAAAAAATGTTTTTTCCCTTGATTCCTTGTCTGATTTTGATGATGGTGCATATTCAATTATTGGCTCGACTATTCTCCCTGTCTTAATTTTATCTCATCACAAGGCATAGGGCTAATAGAAAGAGTTGGCACATTGTGTATATCAATATTTTGAATGGCCTTATTATTTGGATTTGGGTTAGGTTTCACAGGCATATGAGGTCGTAAGAGAGGATTGTTATGTGGGGCATTGGAAGGTAACTACAGTTGTTGTTGCTGGTACTGGGGTTGGAACTGATGTTGATAGGGGTTCTATTGGTGAGGGTTTTGACAAGTAAGTTGTTGTTGAGGGCCTCTCCAATATGGGTTCCATTGCCCAGGCTAATTATGTTGTTGGGGCATAGGTACCCATGCATTGGGATCTTGATAAGGAGGTGGCATCTGATTTAGAGGGGGGGCATTCATTTGGCCATATTGAAGTTGATTGCTCACATTATTCCAATAATTAAGTGTTGCAGAGCAGAATTGAGGTTTTGTACCTTGACCTTGTGGCTTCCATTGTCTCCTCTTTGTTATTAGATAGGCAACCTTCACTTCCTTGTTAGTCATATTCATTGATGATTTTACACCTAGTAGGGAGGGACATTGGTCAGTATCATGATATAATTCACAAATAAGACATACCTGAACATTGTTCAGTGGGCAATCCCTTAGTGGATGTTTCTTTCTTCATTTTGAACAGAAAACAGATAATGCCAGATCTGATTCTTCTTGTTTCTATTTGACCCGTAGAGTGTCAATCTATGAAGAAAAAGAATTAATCATTTTTGTTTTGAAATCTTCTAATAGATTACTTATTTCTACTCGTGTTGCCCCTCCATTGGATGTTTTTTGTAACCTTGAAAAAGTGGAATATTTGGTAGTTGAAATATTTTTTGTAGATCCTCGAGAGCATATCTTACAAAGATTTACAATGCCTTCATAGAATTCCTTAGATATATCTCCCTTGCCAAGCATATTCAACATATCTAAACAATCATCTTTATCTCCTTTTAGAAGAATATTTTTCAGTATGTTCTTACTCACATCCGGATGTCCTAACCTTTGTATATTATACCAGAGTCACTCCACAAAATCTTCAAGGGTATCATCCTCCTTGTGAGACATCTTGAATAGTTCCTCTCTTCATTCCCTTCTTCAGCACTAGTCTTGCTAATTGTTTAGGAAAAGTTGCCTCATTTGTCCCCATGTTGAAATTTTCTCTCCTCCAAGGCTCACGAACCATATTAATGTGTTACCCCTCAATGTAGATGGAAACAATTTAAGTTTCATGCAGTGGTAGCGTAGTCATAGCTTCTACATAAGATATCAAATTCAAACAGAAACTCATCTGGATCCTGAGTAGATAATCCATGGAAATTTGGGAGAAGTAAGAGAGGTATGTTCTTCAGTAGATACTCGTCTAGATCCTCAGTAGATTATGAAATAAAACACGAATAAAGTTGTTGTAAGGTAAATTAACACTAAAATAAACAAAGTTGAAAAGATGAACACTAACACAAGTTGTTGACACAACTGGAGTTCTAATCTTTTGTTGCGGAATTGAATTCACACTTGCATAATTGAAATCTAATTTCTAGGAGTATAATTTGATGATTGCATAAGAATCATGTATTATCTAATCTATTCTAATATTCTATATTACTCTGGTAGAAGGAAGTTTTGTGCTATTTCATGAAAGGAAGTCTACCTAATTGCGGAAAGGGAATTCACACTTCTATTTACTTTTTCTTGAAAACAAAGATTCAATCTAATGCAGAAAAAGAATTAACTTTCAAATCAATTCTCCAACAGTATTCCAAAATTGATTCTAACTCTCATGAGACACATTGATGTGCATTAACAGAAAGGGAATGAACTGTACCAACAAATGTATTCTAGAAATGCATGAACAGATAAATCACACAACTATAATTAATCAAATAAGTTAATCTAAAACTCACAATAGAGGGGAGTCTGTGAGGAAGGTGGGCCCTTCCTTTCTCATTGAATCCACTTGAAAATACTATAGTAGGTTGGAGAAAGTCAAATCACTTCTTTATTAAATCGTAAAAAATGTTAAGATAAAAAATTCTTCACTTCAGTCTATATTCCACAACTAATATTCACTACCTAATGGTTACAAAATATCTATGATTTAAATACAAAGACATTTAGTTGACACGGACTCAGAACACCCTTGAGAATCAGAGATTCTCAAGCTGTTCGTATGATATAAAAGATCTTTCATCATTACAAAATCTAGAAATGATCTTCATCACCAACACGAGACAAAACATGTAACAACCTTGAGGATCTGTCTTTGGGATAATGATTTGAATGATATACTAGCTTCCAGGATCGGTGGGAATCTGTTGCAATAGTTGTAACAGCTTCCAAGAGAGGTGCGCAATTATTGTAGTCATGTAACAACATGCAAAATTGGCACACAACTGTAACAGTTGGTGTAACAACAACGATCTTTTTTCAAGGCTTGGTTGTTTTTCTTTAATATACACATTTTGATCATCATTTGAGCATTCATGGGTAAAATATGAGAAACACTACCAATCAAACATTTTAAGTAAATAAGAATACAAAAGTAATATCAATGATTCATACCTTGGGAATAAGGTCTTAGCAAACATGATATCAGGAATTTTAGCATAGAAATGATACGGTTGAATGAGCAAAATATATAGTGAAAAAGGGACATTTCTGGATCCTAACACCTTCCTAGGTCAAATTTTTGAGTGATCATTTATATTCTAATTTACAATATCTTTCCAATGCCTACTTCCATGCTAAATTTTGAGTTTTGAGCAGAAAGTTATGAATATTTTAAAATTGTGCTTCCTCGGAGGTAGTCCCTACACAGTTATTCTTCTCCTTCATAGCTGAATTCTCTCTTGGACTCATGCTGGATCCACTTTTTAGGTTGACTGGCTTCTCTATTTCCCTTATTTTCATATTCATGCAATTAATAAATTTGCGGGATCCTTCTTTAAGATCTTTTCTTTCCTCAAAATAAAAAATTTAGGCACCAGCCCCATTTTACTTCGACAAAAACTTCATATGACCACGGGCTATGATCAAGAACTTAGATGAAATGTGGTTATTTGAAGCCTCGGGACTTCTTGACCTTGGAAATTTGGGATTCATAGGTTTTACTTTCAATACATCCCATTTCCCATGAATGTTGAATTGGAGAACTCTTGAACAGTACCTTTTTGGAGCTTTAGGGCTCTGATGGTGCTGAAATTCAGGCTTCGATGGTTATTCCTACACCATACAAAATTTCTTCTAAACTTCGAAGTGACAAAATCTTTGAATAGTGCTTCTCTATATTTTTGGAACTTCAGTGCTTCAGAGATTTTGGCTTCGAAAGTTTTGACCACACAACATGCAATGTTCGTCAAACACCAAATTGATGAACTACTCCAAAGCTCCAAGGATCTAGAGCTTCGAATTTGGAATATCTTACAACTATTATTCTTAACTCTATCGAACATTGGACTGGTGAACTCTTAGAAAGTCTCTTAAGAGCATCGTTACTTCAGTGCTTTGGAGCTTCAAACCTTGGAGGTTCTTACACCATCACACCTATATTTCCATGAACGCCGAATTTATGAATCTTCTGGTCTCATTAGAAACTATGAACTAGGGATGATACGTGGAATAAATATGGATATGACACATGTCCCAATCGATGAGCGATATGTGCCAAGTTATAATTGGAACCTAAGTTCTATGAAAAACATCAATCATGATGACACGTGGCATGCATAATATGGGGCCACATCACCCTAGGTGAGGTCAACAAGCTACTTCACTCCAACGCTCTGTGACTTCAAGACTCTTGGAGGATCTCTGACAAGAACACTTCAAAACTCCCAAACACCAAACTGGTGAATATTATGAACCATTTCTCTCTAGATATTTACTAGTTCGACCCTTTAGAACTTCGGGCTTTAGAGAAATTCTCAGCATAGCACAAAAAATATCTCGAATGTCAAACTTTTGAACTCCTGAATAGGTCTACGTTAACCTATTTGATGTCATCATTCCACATCACTATGGCACTCTTGAAATTCATAACTTCGGACTTTGAAATATTTCACACCAACATAATTTAAAACTATCAATCCCTAAGTTTTCTAACTCCTAAACAAGTGCTCCTCGAAGCTTTGGGACTCCGACATTTCAAGACTTCAGAACTCCAAGATTGAGGGAACTTCCAAACATAACACTATAAAACTCTTGAATGCTGAAATTTTGAATAATCGTTAATCTTTGAACACATGTCCTCAAACATGAATGATTTGGATTGGTTCTGAACTTTGGGACTTCGGAAAAAATCTCTACTTTGTGCAACCATAAAAAAATTCTTCTGGAGTGTCGAAATGTCGAACCACTCAGGAATCCAATGACCCACCTTCTCCCGATGATCTATGGTGTATATTCACTCTTGAACTTCAAATCTTCAGGGATTTTTCCTACTTTTTTTCAAATAATTTAAATTTTCCAAAGCAATGAAGCCCAAAGGACTTTAGGGGTTAACTGTAACATCCCGCTCTGGCCCACTGAGAACACTTATTATTTGAGGACACTTGCTCGCAAGTGATCTGGACCCTTTTTGATGTTAGACCTATGATATTCGATTATGATGTGATTGACAGATGACATGATGTGTCTCTATTTGATGTAGACAGGTGCTATTGACTCAGTTTGATTGAGTGTGCAGGGTTTTTGACCTTGAGGATGCAGAGCCATTGGTAGATCCCCCCTTGGACTCCGGACTGAGTCAGGGAGTGTGATTTCGGGTTAATGTGTTTATTATGATGTTTTATTTGAGTGATGTTTTGATGTCAACATTTCTGACATGATTATTGGTGATGCAGGTTGACGATTCGGCGAGTGGCACCCTTGGAGCACGTGGTGCATCCTGAAGGTCACGTCGCACAGAAGAAACTTAGTCGGCGAGTGGCACCCTTGGAGCACATGGTGCATCCTGAAGGGCATGTCGCCAAAAGAAAGTCCAGAGGCGAGTGGCACCCTTGGCGCACATGGTGCGACCTGAAGGGCACGTCGCGGTAAAGGTGGTTTATGGAATCAGCCTAATTAGCCCTAAGTCTTCAGCACCTGAATAAAACCTTAAAGCATTACCCTTAACCAGTTGTCGCCTAGCTCAGAATCTAAACCCTAAGCCTAAGACCTTCTAGAAACCGGGGGGAAATTTTAGTGTGGCCTTAACAATTGAAAATTCAAAAAAAAAAAGAATGAAAACAAAAACTCAGACCGTCGCCCTCTCTTTTTCCTTGTCTACTTAACTAAACTATCCTCCTCACCTTGATCTTCCAGTATCCATCTTCCTTTACTTGTGCAGTTCACTTTTTCTAAATCGCCAGCCCTCCCCGTAA
>ML780718.1:94474-130692 GCA_009831015.1 Picea engelmannii
TGTAATATATAAGTTTGTTGCACAATAGGTTTCCCCTTTTGCAGGAATTTATAATCAAAAAATTGTTATGATAATCTTTTATGTCTTGTTTGTCCTGTAATAATACTTCAGGAAGCATTATAGCTGATCGTTTCCGAGAATCTCAAGGGCTTAACTGGTGTGAGTTTCCCTCCTCCAATCAAATTAGAAGTCATCTCGCATAGGACAGACTTGGAGCGTTTCCAGGTCAAATAGTTAGATGTTTATTGCTTTGATTAATTAGTAGTTAATATAGATATAATTTTGATTTGTTTTAATTTCAGTTAATTTACTTTCTTACTCATAAATCATAAAACCAAAAAAGAGTTACCTTCGATGTCTTGGGGCAGCAAGCAAATTAGTTTCACAGGTTTATTCAAATCTGTAAATTGTATGTAATGTATATTTTTGAATAAACTGTAATTAACTTGATAATTAGATAGTTGATTTGAGTTATTATAAGAATAATTAGTAGTTTGTAGATAGAATAGTTAGCATAGTTTATAGTTTAGTATATTAGTTCCTTTATTTGTTTTATTAGTTTCTAGTTTCCTTTATTTTAGTTTAATTTCTTTTATTTAGTTAGTTAGTTTGTTTTAGTTTGTTTTATTAGTATCTAGTTTCCTTAGTTTAGATCACTTAGCTCAGATCATCTTTTCTCTTTGGTTTCCTTAGGAGACCTTAGAGTGGCCAACGGATCCGTTAAACACGTCAGGGTGGTCCATTCCAAACGACTTGGGTTATTTAGACAACCTCGGACCGGTTCCACTCTCCCAGTTGACGGATGGACTGTTTCGCCCGTCAACAGTAGATCAAGAGTACATTTAGGTTTGAGAGGTAAGGTTGATTGAAAGATGGGAATGAATGGATGAATATGTGAATGGTTGAGTGAGTGAAAAATGGATTAATTTCTCCCACCTTTATTTTCATGTGCCCTTGATGACATATGGGTCTCAAGGATCTCAATTATTTTCACTTTTAATGCATTCTCTTTTCCATAAGAACTTAGGATAAAACAATTATTCTCACCATATTCTTTAGGAATAATATTATAATATTCCTTTGGCAATAATCCCTCTAGCTTTTCCTACTTTCCTAGGATATTATCCCCTCCCTTTCCCTTCCCAGTGGATTTTAGTCCCCCACACTCTTTTATCATGGTTGGTCTACACACAACGATGTATTATATTAATTATATGAATGTTTACATATACAAAAATTAGGCTCACTCGCCTTTAGCAATTGGGATCTCCGACCTAATCATCACATAAGTCTTCTCGTTTATAATCACCTAGATCACCAGCCTATAAAACATATTTAAAATTTCAACTGGGGCTCGGTCTTGGGGTATTACACTACCTCTGTGCATGCAAACACATAGATATAGAAGTGATCTAGTTGTACATTTAGTACAAGTTGTAGATGTCAGTTCACTATGATTTGTGAGATATTCCCTATGGAATTTATCTTTATTGAATTCTCTTGAAATCAATTTCAAATAGATCAACTTCACATTTTCACTCTAAGTTCTTTTCCGTCAGTCTTTAAACTGTGAAAATTTCAAATAATAGAGGAGACATGTAGAATTACCTCAGGTAATAATTTCATAATCATATTTGAAAAATTGGATACATGGCATATTTTACAAGTTCATTCTTAGTAAGAGGCCCAAAACAAGATGGTTTGAGAAAGTTCCCATTTGGAAATTCAAATTTTGGTCACACTTGGTAAAGTAATAAGTAGTGAGTAGAATTGGTGAAGAAATAAACAATGGGTAGACCTCGTGAAAGAAGAAGAAAAATTCATACCTAGTGAAGGATGAAGGTTGGTTCAACTCACACAAACATATTGGTGTATCTTTCTAAGTGGTTTCCTGGTGATGGGGATTGGTGTCTCCATAGATTGGTGTCTACGAATATATTTAATATATTGGTGTTTCTTTTTAAATTAGTTCTTAGCGGTTGGGATTGATGCCTCTTACTAAGTTGGTGCTTAGAGGTGGGGATTGGTGTCTAAAAATATATGTAAGAGAATGGTATCTCTTACTAAGTTGGTTCTTAGTGGTGGGTATTGGTGTCTCCAATAAATTGGTTTCTACATATATATAAAAAGGTAGTTTAGTTCCTACCAGATTTTTTACTAGCGGGGATTGTTTTCTATGGAAGATTTAGGGATGCAAATATTATTAACACTAGGTTTATGTCTATAAAATATTCCAAAGAAAATGTTTGTGATTTTCTCTTGAAGTGGTTTCCATGTAAATCTTGTATTCCATTTTCTGCAATGTGATTTTTTTCTTATGGTTGATGATGTTTGAAAAGTAAAAAAACAACTTATAATGATTCACCCTCACTATTATAATTGTGTTCTCAACAATTTATATTAGAGAGGCTTCCTTCGAAAACAATCTAACAACAGGAAGGTATATTTTGGGAGCACACATGACTATTCAAGAAGTTTTTTCCACAAATAGTGCTCTATTGTTTGACAAAACAAACTATAACTTATGTAGCACAAGGATGAAAACCTATTTAATAAGTCTTGGTTTTGATATTTTCAAATAAGTCATGACTAGTTATACATCCGCAACAACTCCACCAATAGTTATGGACATGAAGAATCCTGGTGAGAATAATGAAAAATCCATGAATTCCATCTTGTGTGGTCTATCAAAATATGAGTTTGTCAAAGTGATGAATTTTGGATCGGCAAAATAATTTTGTAAAAATATTCAAAATATTTATGAAGGTTATGACAATATTAATATGACAAGGATCCAAACACATAGGAGATAGATTGAGAGCCAGAAAATGAAAGAAAAATAAAATATTGCAACTTGTTTTCTCCGTGTGGATGAAATTGTCAACAACAGTAGAGGACTTGGTGAAAAGGTTGAAGAACCGATGATTGTACAACAGGTGTTAAGGTGACTCCCCTTAATATTTGATTCCAAAGTTTACTCCATTGAAGAAATGGATTATGTTTATTCACTAACAATGAATGAATTGCATGGGATCCTCATGGAATATGAAATGAGGAAAGATAAATAAAATTCATCAAATAAAGAATAAAACTTCAAAGCTTCAGAGACGAAAAGAATCAAGAGAATAAATCAAATGGTAGCTCCAAAAATGAATCAGATGTAGAGGAAGCACATTTTGTGAGGAAAAACAATAAAGATCCATATTTCAACATAAAGGTAAGCTTCCCTTCAAATTCTTTAACTATTTGTCCATATGTGAAAAATGAAAGTAGTAATGATGATGAAGAGCATAACATTAAGAAAGAGATCACAACTCATAAAAAGGGTAAGTGTGGAAAGAATACAAAATTCCAAAAGAAAAATAAAAGTCTTTACTCCAAAGAGGAAAGTAGCTCATCTAAAGGGATCTTGAAGAAGATATGTTGTGTTCCTTAAGATAACTAAATAAGCTTAGGAAAATGAATTTAAAACAAAAGGAGTAGGTGAAAAAATATGACGAAGAGGATATTGATTTAAAATACAAAATGTCACAAATAATTGAAGAAGCAAAAAATGTTATCATGTGCCTAAATTCTCAATTAGAAGAATCAATATAGATGAAAGAATAGGTGAGAATTTAGCTGAAGAAAAACGAAGAGAACTGTGAAGAGCTATCATTTGAAATTTTTTCCTTAAGAAAATAAGTAGAGAAAACAACTATTAAGTTGAATAGAATCTTGAATTTTGAAAAGAGTACTGAAATATTATATGATATTGTCAATTGTCAAAGCTCTCCATTCATTAAGACCAGACCTGGATATGACATTGTTTTTTCCTCCCTACCTACACCTGGCATTGCTATAGCCATACAAATTTTATTTATTATAGGAAGAGTTTAGACTATATTTTCAGAAGACCAACCTACTATTGATTGTGCCAAACACATTGATGAGTTGTTTTTTCCACACATGCCATAATTTGAGCATAAAAATGGAAATGTTTCCAATATGCCAGATTTTTATACTGTTTTAAGTGAGCCTAACCTCGATCCCACTTAATTTTATCAACAAATGTAAAAATATGTTCCCTACTATCATACTCATAATAAAAATCAAAGGAATTCATTAAGGTTCATTAAGGTACATTTCCCTTCATGAACGGTTATGAAAAAATTCAAAAAGAGAAAACATTGAGAGAAAGTGTGAATTTGAAAAATTGATTAGCAAAGATTGAATTGTGAAATATGTTTCAGATCATCTTGGAATTTTTGTGATAATTTTTTTTATAGGATGTGTTAGACCTTGAAATTTGGAATATACAACGGAGAAATATTGTTTTACATGTACAAATTTCATATTATATTTCACTATACTGTCAGAGATATTCCCTCTGGAATTTAGGGCTCTTGAATTCTCTAGAAATCAATTTCAAATACGTTAGCTTGGCACTTTGGGTATAAATTATTTTATGTGATGGTCCAGGCTATCAAACTTTACAAAGAGAGATGATATATATTGGTGTACATGTGGTGAAAATGTGAGATTCTAGTTCATTACACTTTAGTATATATTACTCATGGAAGTTAGGGTTATTGAATGCACCTAAAACCAATTTCAAATAGGTCATCTTGGAACTTTCACTATAACTTATTTTCTAGGATATTTTATACCTTAAAAATTTTCATATCTAGAGGAGAGATACCAATGTACATATAATACGAATGTTAGATTATGGTTCTCTATACTTTTGGATATATTCTTTGTGGAATTTATGATTCATGAATTCTTATGAAATAAGTTAAAAATGGGTGAGCTTGGCACTTTCTTATAACTTATTTTATGGAATGTTTCAGACATTAAAACTCTGTATACAAGGAGGAGATATATTGATGTACATGTGGAACAAATTTCATATGATGGCTCACTACAATTTAAAATATACACCTTGTGGAAGTTAGGATTCAAGAATGTTCCAAAAATCAGTTTCAAACATGTCAGCTTGCCATTTTCACTATAACTTTTTTTTCTGAGACTCTTTAGACTATGACAATTTCAGTGAACACATGAGACATACTAAAGTAAATTAAATAGAAATTTTAGAATCATATTTGTAAAATTGGATATGTTTCATGTACCATGCTGAGACCCCTGTTGGGAAATGCCATATAAAAATTATGAAATTTGGTACTAATTTAGCTAGTGAAAAAACTCTACAATCTCACAGATTATTATAGAATAACAAAAACTATATATATACAACATATACAGGAAAACCCATGAAAATAAATGCATAAATATTAGAACAACACATAAATTAACACACAATTGGAAACTTATATTTGGTAAAAATAACACCAACTGCATATCGACCTCCCATGATCCTCCCAACATTAGACCAAACTAATCATAACTCTCAACAGTGGGTCGCCAACAAAATAAGGATAAAACTCAACTGGGGTACATGATTCCTAAATAGGATAAGGTCTCTCTGACAACAAAAATGTAGACTCAGGTGCCAACTCTAGTGAGAATCCTACAACCCCTCATTCCCCACATGCATGTTCCACACTAGAAAGTGTGCCAATTCTCTCCTCAGTAGTCCTTTGACTACATCACTTATATTCCGGTGTTTCATCAACAAATCAGACATAAAGTCTTAGTGATGCAGGAGCATCACTCCACATCATCAATTGCCAGCTAGCCAACAAATCAAGAGCACATTCAATGGAGAGGAGAGGCGCAACCCTCTCACTTTCAAAATTCAAATTTGAACTAAATGTATTAATTTTTTTAAGTCTGGTAGAGACAAAGCCATGCCTTCAAGCATGTTGTAGTTAATGTCACATTTAATGGCTAATAGCATGGGGATCTAACTCCAATTTAGATTAGATGGCCCATTCAATGTAATTGAATGTAATTTAATGAGTGTTGGTGAGGATGGAGGGAAGAGCTCGAGGATCCCCCTTTTGTAAAAAATATCCTTTGTATCTGTAGGAAAATTAGTCTATGGATTTTAGTATAGAAGAACAGAGAATATGTTAGAGAGAAAAGAGAGGAAGACGTGACTCTATTGTAGTCCGAGCTCACATTGTAAAGAGGCATTTCATATTAATACAATTAGAGCAGTTTTTTCCTACATGTTATTCTCTGTATGTTGATGAATGTATTTATGTGTTTATGATATGTTGTAGATGTATGTTAGATGTTCATTTGTAGGGATAGATAACTTTCCCTATCTATTCAGATTTCTTTGATTTCAGGTTTGGGTTATTTGTGGTTTCATGCAAGAGGGCATGACAGAGTACTGCAGTCTCTGAAAAAAAAACTAGTGCATGAGTGCACTTTTGAATTCTGTGGAATTTAGACAAATATGTGCCAGGAGGGTGCACCAGAGGAATTCATTATCTCAAAGAGGAAGCCTCAAGGTTGTTGAACACCTTCGAGGTAATATTGTCCAGAGGAAGGCACAGAGATAATAAAATCACCGAGGGTTCTATGGAAGATCTACCAGCAGGGAATTGAGCAAGTGCATAGGGTGCACAGTAGGAACTATATTTCGATTTCAGTGAGAAGACAAAGTCACTGGAGATTCTATAGAATCTATGCCAGGAGGGCATCAAGAGAGTGCAAAGAGTGAAACAAGATGAACTCCCTTTTGAGTTCTGATATAAGAGAAGTGTCAAGGAGGGACACTTACAGGGTTATTCAATACTCTGTTAACCTCAACAAGGAGGGCTTGAGAAGAAGTTAGTCAGGAGGACACCAGATTTCCCTTTGAGGATACATAAGGGCGATTTCCCTAGAGGCTCGGGGAAATAAAGCTCAAAATAGATAGCATAATTGCATGCAAGGACCCTACAAGGAGTGGAGAGGTCAAGAAAACCCTTTGGAGGGTTCAGAGTTTGAGAATCTCAGGAGGAGGAACGCTTCTTAGAATACAGGAAGGAGCCAAGATTTCAGACTTTGCAGTAGGAAGCAAAGGTTAAGGCCTTTGAAAATTTGAAAATTTTCCAAGGGTAAGGAAGAAGCACATGCTCAAGGAGGAGATACAACTACCATTGGATTAGTTGGAGAGGCGAGATCTGGACTGTTGGAGTCTACGTCCAGACACATGCAGGGAAGTGTACAAGGAATAGAAAGAGATATGGGTCATTAGATCGATCACCAAGGACTGACATCCATCAGATTCAGAGGAAGGAACATGGAGTTTAACCTTTGGGAGGTCATGCCGAAGAGCAGTTGAAATGGATGGTGGAGACACTTCAGGGAGAAGTGTCAAGTTGTCACGAGTCGTCGAATATAGAAAAGGTGCACGAGGTTTAAACCTTGTAACTGCAGAAGTAGGGCGCCAAGTTATTGGCCATAAATCCTTGAGAAGTAGAGGCAGATGGTCAGAATTCTCTGTGGAGAATTCATGAAGTCACGAGGACCATAGGATTAAAGGGAGCTACAAGGTGGTTAGAGGATGGTGAAACCCATCACCTTAAGATTCAAGATCAACGTGAACCATTAATCGTGCTTTGCGT
This sequence comes from Picea engelmannii, assembly GCA_009831015.1. NCBI lineage: Eukaryota > Viridiplantae > Streptophyta > Pinopsida > Pinales > Pinaceae > Picea > Picea engelmannii. Next base: position 101,980 of record ML780718.1, read on the forward strand.
AAGCTGTTGGATCATATTGCGAACTCGGGGTTTGTGAGTTTTGAGGTCAAACAAAATTGTTGGTTTTGCATGAAGTTTCGAGTTGCGAGGAATAGGGAAGAAGATCCATACCATTGGATCCAAGAAATGGGACAACTGTTGGATTAGAACCTCAACGTGGTATTTCATATCAGAATTTTGGTGGTTGGAAGAATTTATTTTCGATCGCTAGAGTTGCGAAGTGTCGAGCGCTGAGGGCTCAGGTAAAAATGCATCGCGTCCATTAGTTGGAGACCACGTGGTTGACAGGTGGCACAAACAGAGAGTGCAGAGAAAAGTGGAAGTGGTTTATAGGTGGAGGACATACGTCAGCAGGGAAAGGAGTCAACCCATTGTTAACTTATCGCATCTCATGGATTCACGAAGGAGGAGCACGAGGGCTAAACACTCCAACTTGTGAAATTGCGAGTTGCAAGTAGTGCTAAGCACTTGGCCCTAGAAGGTGGTTATGAGTGGAAGGAACTAGAAAGGAGGATCCATACCCATGTTACATCTTGGGTATCATAGGTTTTGAGTGGAGGGTCTTCAACTCACAAACTCACGAGATCGCGAGCCACGAAAGGTGCTTGCACTAAGGCCTAGATTGTGGTCACATGGTGGTGAAGACTCACACTTCGTGAACATTTTGGATGTGGAGTTTTCATGAAGGACCTGTGGATTTGTTGAAGGTTCCAGTAGGGATCTGGGGGATCCTCTTCAGCTCGAGGAGAATTTAGAACGATCCTGAGCAGATCTTGGCCTGAGAGAAAAGGGGTCTGTATGTGCACCACTTAGAGCCCTCTGGCTGTAGCTTGTCACCTTGGGAAATAAATTCCAAATAGTTCTCTCACCTATATATAATTCTCATGGGATTGATAACAGGATTCTTTAGTATCCCATGGGCTTGAAAATACACTTCATCAGTATCCCACAAGCCTGACAACAAACCTCTTTAGTCCAATTCCAAATATTTCCATGGTACGAGTACATGTGATGGCAGCATAAAAGTACACATGACAACAGTAAGATGAGGTTAGAATAATGATGGAATTATATCAAAATGAACTAAATCCCCCCAATTATACTTTTATTTTCTCAACTTGACACTTTTCATGTTGGGAACTAGCTTGGGTCCACATGAGATACATTTCCCAATTTAGAACCTAGGATATATATTTTATATCCATAGTTTTAAACTTTAAATTTTAGTAATACTAATAAAATATTCCTTTGGGATTAATCCCCCTTAGCTTATCCCCTTAATCCTNTTTACTATTTTAGTAGATTTTATGCCCCAATACTCTTTGACCTGGTAGTTCTACAGTAGTGATGTGTTTTGTTTAAAAACTCAATGTGATTACATTTTACAAATATAGGCTCACTAGCCTTTTATATTATGCATCTTCATCCTAATAACCACACATGAACTCTAGCCTCAAAATGCATACATAAAAAGGCAATTTGGCCCCAAAGTATCATGTCTTACCAGCATATATGTACAATTACACTAATATTTACAATTGAGGTTTGGTGCAGTGGTATTACATTCCCCTCCCCCTTATTTATGCATTGTCATCAATGCATTATATACACATATTCAATTAAAACTTCAAAAGTATCCAAAATTATATGTGTGTTCATCCTACCTAGCATCCATGTGCTCCCACGTTGCATCCTTAGGATGATACCAGGTTCATTGGACCTTTACTAGCCCTATCACTCAATTCCATAGATGCTTGATCTTCCAATCTAATATGCAAGCCATTTGCACTTGAAATTCTCCTTCTTTCTAAAAATGAATCACATTCCAATCAATTACATTATTATCATCAGGTATACACTTTTTAAGAAATGATACATGGAATACATTATGAATACACATCAATCCAGGTAAGGAAACAATATATGTGATAAGACCAATTATCTCTACGATTTCAAATCACCCACAGTAATGTACTTCCATCTTTGAAAAATTTCCAAACTTTAGGGAAATTCTCTTATCCTTTACTTTTAAGAACACGTGGTCACCCACTTTAAATTCCCTGAGTATTTCTGGTCCAACCACTTCTTTGTCTAATGGGTTGTCCCAAATCACTGGTGTGTTGCACTTTCTGCAATAAAGTCTCTCAAATGGGCTCATCTCTAGAGATGCTTGATACCCATTGTTTTCAAGAAACTCCACCAAATGTAAATAATCCTCCCATATTGATGGTTTATCCATCACATACATCCTTAGCATGTATTATATCACTTGATTTACCCCTTTTGTTTCTCCAACCGAATTTGGATGATAGGTTGTGCTCAAATTCATATTTGTTCCAAATACCTTGAATAATCCCTTCCAAACATTTAATGTGAGTTTGGGATCTCTGTGGGACACAATTGTCTTTGGTACACCATGCAAACTAGAAATTTGCCTTATGTAAATGTCATAAATGTTGGCTTCCTTGTGAATTAACTTCACTGGAACAAAATGGGTATCTTTATTAAGCTTATTCACCACCACCATGGTGGAACCATGCCGCTTGTTTCAGTTTGTTCTGGGAAACTTGATGATGAAATCCATTATTACAACTTCTCCTTTCCACTCAGTAATGGGAAATGGTTGTAAAACAATATATGGGTGTTTTTTCTTAGCCATGAACTTTTTTCATTCCAAGCACCTCGCAATAAAATCAACCACTTTGTTTTTCATACCTGACCAATAATATTAGATATTGACAGTTGCACTAGTTTTCTAGAAACTTGGGTGCCACACATAAGGAACATTATGTATTTATTTTAATATCATGTTTTTCAATTCCTAATAATTTCACACAAAAATTATGCACATGTAGATGACAAATCCATCCACTTTTAACTCAAAAACCTCAATTTTATGCTACAAAATACCTTCTTCTAATTTTGTCTTTATTTCCCTGCACTGTAGATATAATTTTGCAACCTCTATGATTGGGTCTTTCAAATACTATTTATATATAATAATGGATATTCCATGCATCCCATGCACTCTCTTATTGAGAGTATCAACCACCTTGTTCTCTTTACCCTTGGTATGTTTTATATCTAAGTCATATTCACTGAGGAATTTCAGCCATCTTCTTTACTTGGCATTTAAAGTGTTTTTTCAAATAATATTTCAGACCACTATGGTCTACCCTCAACTCAAATATTTTTCCCATAAGGTTGTGCCTCCACATCTTCAAGTCATGCCCTATGGGTGCCAATTATGAATCATGAGTATGATAGTTTCTTTCATGATCATTTAATTTTATTGATTTGTAGCACACCACATGCCCATTCTGACTAAGAACCCCACCAAGTACTTATTTACATTAATCAATGAACACTACAAAATATTCATTACGATCACAAATTATCAAAATTGTTGCATCGTTCAACAAACATTTCAATTGTTGGAAACTTCTTTCACATTCTAATTTCCAATCAAACTTCACACCCTTCTTTTGCAAGGAAGTGATTTGGTGTGCAATCTTTTAGAATCCCTCAATAATTTTTTTGTATTAACCTTCATGTCCCATGAATGATCTCACCTAAGAAACATTCCTTGGTGTTCATCACCCTTCAATGGCCCTTCTGTTTTATAGATCCATGTTTATCTCTTTCTCTGAAATGATATGGACCAAATAATGAATTTTATTTTGGTAGAATGAACACTTCCTCAATTTGTCATACAATTGATGCTCCCTCAATACCTATAAAACCATTTGAATTTTTTCTCGTGCTCATATATATACTTAAAATATATAAGGATTTCATCCAAGAATACAATGAAAAACTTATCTAAGTATTCTCTAAGAATACCATTCATTAGACACATGAAAACAACTGTTGCATTTGAAAACAAAAATGGCACCATTGTGAACTGTTAATGGACATTCCTCATTTTTAAGGTTATCTTGATGATGTATTCTTATTTAATTATTACATGATGATAGAAAGACTTGAGATAAATATTGGAGAATATCTTGGCATCTTTTAGCTGATTAAATAAGTTATCTATCCTTTGAAAATGATACTTTTTCTTCATTGTTACCTTATTCAATTACCTAAAGTGAATGAAAAATATCAATGTTCCATACTTTTTATTCACAAATAATATTGGGGCACCCAAAGGTTACAAACTTGGGTTTATATACCCCTTATTTAGAAGCTCTTCAAGTTTCATTTTCAATTTCTTTAGTTCTGGTGTACTCATCTTGTAAGAGGTCCTGGAAACTGGGGTTGTTATAGAGATCATATTTATAGATAAATCAATATCTCTTTTTGGTAGAAACCCTAGTATTTATTTAAATACATATTCATACTACTTTAGGACTGCATAATCAACAACATTTGACACTATATCCTTATTTGTTTATTCCAAATGTGTTTCATATATTTGACACCATTTCCTAAAACATTTCTTCAGCTGCAAGGCTGAAACTTCTCTAATTGTTACTTCCCTGGGAATTCCCTGAACTATCCTCAAGTTCCCTTCCTCATCCAAGAGGGTAAAATCCTTATTATAACAGTATAGGAAATCATGATGTTATTCCAACCAATCCATACCAATTTGACAGTCATTTGAGCCCAAATGCATGATTCTCAAATATTCCCTAGTGCTCAACCCATTCATGTCCATGGGACATGCCTTAACCATCTCAATAATTTCTCTTTTATATATTGTAGATACTTTCACCAACAAATTTTTAACAATATTTCTTCTTGTCAATTGAAATCTTTCCACCATCTTAGGATCTATATAACTATGACTAGCTCATGAATCAATTAAAATAGCAATGAGTTGTTGTTAATATTACCTCCTACTTCAATCATATGTGATTGAAACTCATCTTGTTTGTTATCCAAGGATGCATAGATCCTAGATACATTTCTACCCATGTCTTCAATTGTATCAACTTTTTGTACATTTCGAATGAACCTCACGTTTTCACCTATGTGAGGGAAATCTGTGTACATATGATCTCCCCCACAACCCCAAAATTGAATATGTGGCTTCTTTTGTCTTTTCCCCATTGTTTTAGTCATTCTAGGATCTTTAGAGCATGTTGTCCATGAGTCTTGTTTTTTAAGAATGGTGTCTTCGTCCCCTTCTTCCTTTGCTCCATATTTCTCCTCTTGTATTCCCAATCCTTTTGGAAAGTTGATATTCCTCTATGCTAATAATAAAGGAATTAATCCCTTTGTATAGTTTTCTCTAGTGTATTGGGATTATCATATTGTATCTTATCATTGATAAATGATGGAATCCATCTCAAGTGACTATGAATCTTAGCGTACTTATCCTTTATAAAAGAAACATATTTCAGAAACTCTAAAAACCTCCTTTCATAGTCATATATGCTCATACTCCAAAGATTGAGTTCAAAGAACTCGTTCATTTTCTTATCATCATATCATTTGGTTAAGTAATTCTTTTGAAAATACCTTTTGAATTCCCTCCAAGTAACATTGTTCTATTCAATGTGTTGCACTTTCATAAACACATTTCACTTTCACTTGCACTTGTACTTGTATAGTGAGAGTATTAATTGCACAAACACATTTCACTTGCACAAACAAAAACACATTGCACTTGCACATAGTGAGAGTATTAATTTCCTCTCTTATGGAAATGGTATAAATAAAGTCATTAATTTTAAAACTAAGAGTTGATTCAAGTAATGAATGATTGAAACATTTTTCATACTTATAATATAATTGACGGCAAGACTCATAGTTTTTTCCCCTCTATTAAAAATGTTTTTTGTAGCTGATTTTTTGGGGTACATTACATGTCATTTGTCCTATTTTAAGGTCATGAAATTCTTTATCATTTTCATCGAAATTCCTTTCTGTTAAGCATTTATGTTTAAAATATTTCTTAAATATTTTCCAAGTGAGTTCATTGAACCTAATTTTGTTTAATGTCTTTGTTTCCTACAACCAAATAGTATATTTCCCATTCAACTGATATATTGTCATTATATCCCTTAAATTCCCAGAATAATTATAAATCTAAATATTTCCCCATGTTTAGGAGCCAATCTTTTTCTCCTTCTTAAACCCATAAAAAATGGGTGGTCTGAATTTTTTTAAATTTACATGTTAACTCAGTTGTATTCCATTTCCCTTTCTTGTTTTTAGGTGATTTATTTTGTAAGGTGTCTTATTCAGAACTGTTATTGTTATTTTTATTGGTCATCGATGTTACTTTATCACTAAACATAATGTGTTCCCTTGTCTTATGATATTAATCATTAGATAATTACTTCTTAGCATTACTAGAGGTTTGTCCTACATTCTTATTATGTTCTACTCATTATGCTAACCCTTTTCATATTTTACTACCATTTATCCTAGTCCACCTCCACTATAAGAAAATGACCCATGAAAACCCTCTCACTATATCATTGTCTCCTTAAAATCATTGAGAATGAAATTTCCATGGTAACAATAATAACTTCAATCTATAATGGAGAATTCTTTAAAATATAGATAGGTGATACTATCAACAATAATAAAACCTAGCATACATTTCACCTACCAAATCCCCCTCCATGTTATAATCGACCAGCTCCACCTAAATATAAGTGGCCTTGTGTGAATGTACAGTCAGAATAACTTCAATAGAGATAAACATCCACTACAGTTCTAGTACTTCCAATGCGTGGCTAGCTTCATCCAATTATCTGGTCTTGGCGAATTCTGGAAGAACAAGACATTCTCTCATTTGAGGATCACCATGACCTATATGTGCATAATATCCATACATATATATGCCAAGTATACATGAGAGTCCATTTCTATTAATTTTCCAAATAACTAAAGTTCACAGATGTTGGGCGCACCCCAAATTTGAAGAAAAGCCCATTTTTGGGAAGATAAAGCTTAGTTTGGAAAAAAGGTAGTTGGCAGCAGTACGTGCGAGGAAAATTCACATGCAAAGGAGAAAAGAATGAAAGGCGTGCATGCAGGAAAACCTAACCACCTTATGGTTATGGTTTTTGTAAGATATTGTAATGGATTATAAGCTATAGATTAGTATAAGTAAGCACCTAGGAGGTCTAGTTCAGGGTGCATGATTGTTGCTATGGTTGTTCATGAGTTTTTTTCTGTTCGGATAAGGAAACTACTGTAAGATATGAGATACATTTGTAAGATGTTGATATCTAGGAGAGTTAAGTAGAAATATATTGAGGGTTATATTGCAGGATGTGGAGCTTGGTATGATCTAGTCAGTGTCATGGAGGTGGTGGAACCTATTTTTTGGTTGTAGGATCGCAATTGTAGTGCATGCAGGGCCATAAATTGCAAAAACATAATAATAAGAGCCTAAAAGGAAAAATATTTGTGTCTGTATCCCAGGAGGGGGTTAACCATGGTAGTACCTATGTTATGTGTTGTGATTGATTGCATGTTTACCTTTTGTAAGTATTTAGACTATGAATGGATGAATGGATAATTCTGTGAGATCGGTTGTATGTTATATATGTTATAATGCATGAATAAACTTAACATGTGAATGGATATCAAGAACAATTGAAATAAAAACGATGTAAAGGCCTAAGAAGATGAATTTCAATCCCATATCCCCACTCTTTCCTAGACTGCAAGCATCTAAGGAGTAACTTACCAATATAATATGAACAATAAGAAGAGAGCCATAATAGATAGAGAGGGATTTTCAAGTGATGAAGAATAAGTAGAGGATCTTTGTGCTATGGATCAGTTTGAGGAAATATTGTGTGCAACATATTAAAGGAATACAAAAGCTCCAAGGGTAGGAATAGAAGGAATAACTCCCATTCATGTATGTTTCATTATGGAAACCATAACCCTATGTGTGACTAATACACCAAAAATAACACCACCATTTAGATAACCAAATTTTAGTGGACAAATGACAACAGGAAGTACATCCAATCAAGGAGAAACAACTAGAGGAACTCGTTCAAGAAGTACTAGTCAAGTATCTACACCATGCGAAGGTAGTATTTCATCACGGTTCAAGATGTAAGGACATGATCCCACCATTAGGTTACCATAATTTCAAGAAGAGGCATCTGGGGAACCTAGAAAACATTTATTCATCTGTGAGAATATCAAGGAAGAAAAGGAGATCACATATGAGGACACAAAACTTGTGTAGTTATCTATCATTCTAAAAGATCACGCATTGGATTGGTACATGAGTCTAGCTATAAAAAATTCACCAAGAACAACACATACTATTGGATATGTGAAGAAGTTGACGATAAATGAATTTCATAAGACCATATTAGAATATCAGTACATGAATGAGATGTTTGAAATAAAAAAGAAAGTAGGTGAGTCTGTTTGGGACATTAATGAGAGGTTCAAATAGTTGAAGGGTAAATTGAAGTATGTCATTACTCACATGAAATTAAGACATCTCTTTGTGAATTCATTGATACCGCATCTAAACTACCCTTTGAGAAAGAAGAAGTTTCAAACTCAGGAAGATTCTCTAAAGGAATCCTTACAACTGGAATAAAACTAGTATCAAAATATAGATCCAACAATAGAATAGCTAAAGGAGGATCTGAAGAACCTCACATTTCAACTAAACCAAAATAATGGAAAAGAGAGAAGATAAGTTGTTTGGTGTACCACATGTAGGACCTAAGGACACAATAAGAATGAGTTCCCAACTTTTGCGCAGCATATGACAAAAGGGATACCAAACCCATTGGCAACAGGAGGACCATGGTGCGATATCTGTAAAACACATGGACATGATCCATATCAATGTCCAATGATGAAAACATATGAGATAGTACCCAAGAATCCATACTGCAATTTTTGTAAATCAGTGGGCCATGATGATAAAAATTGTAGGACAATGGAATAGATGAGGGAGAGAACTTCAGATACCTATAGGGTGTAGGTAGAAATGATGGCAGGGAAAGCGGCACCATAGTTCAATCAGGTACCACCTCCATATAACAATGCACAGGAATAGTACAACACTCTGCAACCTAAGTATAACAATGCACAACCACAGTATAACCCTATGCATTCTAATTAGATACCTCAATACAATTCACCACGAGGAGATCGAGGTGGATACAAAAGTGGAGGATGAGGTAGAGGAGGATTTGGAAGAGGCAGAGGTCCAATATTGTGTTAAAACTTCCAACAACTAGGAAATTATGCAAGGGAATTTCCACATCCACCTACGACATGTATGTATTGTCACGTAACAGACCATGATACAAAGGAATTCCCAACACTTTTGGGAAAAATTCAAGAAAAGAGAAATAAAAAAAATCATAATTTTTTAGTGGATTTATGTAGAAGCGAGGGATGGTGGGATGAACATCAACATAGTTACACATGGAGGAGCTAAGACATGAGTTGATACAGTAAGATATGAGCCAGCGCAATGCCAATGGGTGAAGAAGAATACTAAACCACATAAGTAATTCAATGCAAGGAAAGAAAAAGAAATATTCAAGGAGGAAAGACAATATTTACTCAAGTAAGAAGTTGCACCTACATCAGCTACGCAGCACACTCAAAATGTACAAATGTATGAAATTCCCTCCTCAATGGACCATACCAATGAAACACAATAGATAGAGAAAGTAAGTACCATACATATTTTTATGCAATCTTGTGTTAAACTACTGAATAATCCATCATATTTTAAAGCTTTGCAACATATATTAGAAAGATGTAACACAGAGGTAGAGGGGAAGTTAGAGCAGAAGAAAGTCAATCACCTCCAGTCAAGGAGGAGGACAAGTGGGGAATTCATATTGAATTCTAACATTGGGGATTTCAATATGGGAGACATTATGTTGGACTTAGGCTCTAAGGTCAACGTTTTACCTAAGAAGACATGGAAATGTATGGGATAGACCACATTAGGCTACTCACCAGTCCAACTGAAACTAGCAAACCAACACTTATTTCTACCAATTGGAAGGACAAAAGGTGTGACAACAGATTTGGATGGAGTGTGCACTAAGGCACAATTTGAAGTGATAGAAATAGTGGATGGAACAACACCTTATGCAACACTACTTGGATTGGATTGGGAATTTAAAAACCATGCCATAATTAACTTGAAGAAAAGGAAGATGACATTTGAATCAGGATAATACAAATTCATTTCTCCACTATACCCATAAAAAGGAGAAAGGTTTGTAGAACATGCTTTCTTATATATGAAGGAAATCAACCAATTATACAGAACTACTGCGCATAGAGAAGATTATAGTAACCCAAATATGGATGGGGTACTCAGCTGGAGGATCATTAATTCATGTGTTTCTGACTCAGATATAGGTTTGGAGAATTGGCAAAAAAGATTACATGAATTTTCTACAGAAAGGTGCACAATAATAGACCATGCAATAAGATGGGTGGGTACAAAGATAAGAGAACCTCCTAGTTTTCATGGCATAAATGATTTACAGAAATTATTAATAAAATATGAAGACACGGTACTGGAAAATCATATGCTCTTATCCCTAGAAATTTCACTCAAGGAAACACCTACAAGATGGTGGGGTGCACACAAAGAAACAATTAAGAACCGATACCAATGTAAGAGGAGACTACACATTAGATTCGATGTAGAGAAGGGGAGCAATAATATGTAGAGATATGATGGACATGGGACACAAAAAAACATTTGGAGAGTTGAATAACACTATGAAGGATGACACCAATAGAGAAATGGCCTCATGAATTCATCCAGACATTGGAAGGAATTCCAGGAAACTTGTATGTAGACCAGGAACTGCACAGAGGCATTGCAGAATGGATAACATTACAACATAATTTTATAGTAACCTTCTCATTTGAACATGAGGACCCAAAAATTGATTCAACACTTAAACATATAAGAGGTGTGATATTTATTGATGCACCATAGGTTGAACACATGAAATAATAACAACAACAGAACATGTAGACAATAAAAGGATTATTGTCATGATATCATGAGGAAGAGGAAGCACTAGATAAATATGACCCCCACAATATTCATATAACATAAATTGAAGGATAAAGAGAGGTGGAAGGTCCATGTTTGGAGTCAGAAGTATTTATTGTGCCAATCAAGGTAAATAAAGTCAACATTGGCACAACTAATAATCCTAAAATGGAAAGTATTGGAGATTATTGGGATGAAAAAACAATAGAAAGCATACCAAAGCTACTACATGAATACATTGACCCTTTCCTAATAACTTTTACAAATATGAAAGGCATAGAAAGATATCTAGGAGAGATGAAGATACCTCTCAAAACTGAGGCTATATATGTCAGAGAGAGACCTTATAGACTAAATCCAATATATAATAAGAAACTGAAAGTAGAAACTGACAAAATGTTGGAAGATGGTATCATAGAACCAATGGAGGAATCTAAATTGACAAACCCTATGGTTTTTCAAGAGAAGAAACAAGGGGGGATAATGATATTTTTAGATCTGAGGAAACTTAATGATGATTTCGTACATGAACCTTTCCCTAAACCTTTTACAGATGATGTGGGAGGTCAGGAAGCATATTCCTCTACAGATGGATTCTTAGGTTACCATCAGATCAAGATAGCCCGAGAAGACAGGTACAAGAATACTTTTGCCACAGAAAGTGGATCTTACCAGTACACAGTCATTCCTTTTTGGATGAAGAATGCACCAACCATGTTTTGAAGGGTAGTAATATCTTATTTTAAGGGGTTCATACATCAATTTATAGAAGTGTATATGGATTATTGAACTATATATAGTCTTTTTAAAGACCATGTGGAAGTATTAAGGCTAATGTTGGAAATATGCTTGCAATGTCAGATATTATTGAACATCAAGAAGTTCATCTTTGGGACACATTTTAGAATATTATTAGGCCATTCTTGGCCCTTGACCAAGTTTTGAGGAAACCTTGTTCAGGTTTGGAACACTTTTGAACTTTGACACATTGTTCAAGGAAGGAGCTCCCAGGCAGAGCTAGGATCGTGGATCCCACTTATTTTAGGGGCTATGTGGGCCCAGTAAGGGGTTCTCTAGGGTTTTTTTTAATGGGTTTATGGGATTTCATCCCATGGGGTTTACCTGTGATTAGGCCTTATTGTAATGGATTGTAAAAGTATAAATAAAATAAGAATGTATGGTAGAAGTAGAAGATTTTAGAGAAGAGTAGAGAGATAAGTTCAAGTAATGTGATTATCTTTGTGCAAGGGAATGTAAGTGAGTAAGGCATTGTTCTTGATAGAGAATTGGCTATGTGAATTGACCTAGTTTTGGAAGGAGGATCTCGTGCTCAGTGCCCAAATCGTTTGTCTAATACAAATCTTGACTCTATGTCTTAGTGCACAGGAGTGAATGAATGTAAGATTCATATGAATAATAAAGAAGGTCAAGCAGTTGGTGGATGTAGCCCCACATTGTGTTGAAACTAATGTATGTCATCTTCTAAGTGTTAATAGAATACCCTATGAAGTGTTATTATCACATATTTGTGTCCCATCTTGGTTACAGACACCTATGTCCTGTAACCCCCTACTTCTACCTTGGGTGAGAATTCATCTACTTCACAGGTGTGACCGAAATGGTCGCTAGTTGGGGTTTTGTTGGTGTGTTGTTAAGAATTGAACCCTGGGTCTACCCCTGTGCCAAAAAATGGTTCTATTATTGGGACCCAAAACAGTGATTGTCAGGACCTAAAACTATGATTGTCAAGACCTAAAACTGTGATTGTTGGGAACTGAAGTAAAGAAAAGAGAATCTTTGTGCATATATCTCTTGTTGAAGTGTGTGGTACCCTACTTGACTTGCAAATATCAATGCTAATAAATAAATCCGATTTGAAGAAAATAGTTAAATATTTGTGGTTTGACAAGAGAAAGATAAGTAAAAAAAAATATTTTGAAAGCATGAATGTAAGTATGTTTAAAATATTTTGTCCTAGTATGAAGGCTAGGGAGTAGTTGAAAGAAAGAGTTGATCTGAGTAAAGTTAACAAAAATTAAGAAAGATATGTTATTACTATGCATAGAAAGAATTTTTGGACTAATAAGTGGATGCAGGAACCTTGAATTTTTTTTTGCAGACTAAAGGTCCAGCACTGTGATGTTAGTTTGCAGTACATCAGAGGTTGAGGAAAATTTAAAAGAAAAAGAGGATTGACATTGTGCTTTAATTGCATAAGACCGAGACATCTTGCTAAGGAATGCCTTGGCGCAAGTCCTATTTGTCTTTGTTGTAAGATTGTTGGTCATGAGGTTCAGTATTGTCCAAGGATGATTTCTAAAGTTGAATGAATGAACATGAGACAATAAAACTATAAAGCAAGTCAAGAGACTAAGGGCATGTTAGATAATCATAAAGAGAAAGAATCAGAGAAATATCATACTACGTTATTATAGTTGAAAGAAATGATGGTTGTTCACAAAGATGTCAGTTTACCAGAGATATTGAAAGTAAAACAACACATAAGTACAAGAATACAAGACTTTGACATAGACTTTGTCTTGGATTAAGAAACATAAGTGAATATTATGACAAAAGATAGTTGGGAAATTTTGGGAAAGCCTAATGTGGTACCTTCATTAGGAAGGATAGGATTGTTTAAGGGAAAAATGATAACCTTATGTGGAAGATTTACTAATGTACCTATTATTATTATTCATGGAACATCGACTGAAGAGGAATTTGAAGTCATTAATTTTGTTGAGAACATAACCCATTTCCCACTTTTGTTAGGTAAGAATTGGATTGAGAAGGATCAAATCAAAAGGAAAGTAGAGGAAGAATATACATAATAGAAAAAACAACAACTAAGGGATTTCATAGCTAGAAAAATAGAGTGACTAATAGAAGAACGAGAGGATATGTCGAAGAAACAAAACAAAGTAATAATGTAGGAGGGAAAGAAGGAAAGATAATTTGTTGTCAATGTTGAAAGAATGAAAGACTATTTGAAGGACCTATCCATTCAAGAAAGAAATATATCCATCGAAGAAGTATTAAGAGAAGGGATATTAAATTCATACCCTTTGAGGGCACATCAAGAGTGTGAAGTCACTATGCTAGGGGAAGACAAGAATAAAAATGGAAAGAGGATTCTAGAAATAGTTAGAGATACTTATATCACATGAAAGAAGGGAAGGAATATTATTAAAAAAAAACTAAGTTGGAAAAGCTACAAGAAGCCACGGAGAAAATATGGAATACTTCATAGACTGGAACCTCATAGGAGGCAGGTTCGTAGGATTTCAACCTTACTGGAATAGCAGGACCACACATAAAGGGACTTCACCTTGGTGAAACTATATGACTGTTGGAGGCACCCTGACCATTAGAGTGATGCTCTGGAATGGTTATAAAATGCATTTATGAGAATATGGACCACTTTTGGATGTTGAGACCACACCATAACAGACATATTCACATTGATGGAAGAATTCCTGGCCATTGGAAGAATCCATTATGAAGCCCCACTTATTTAACTTATTAGTTGGTTTGTCGGGACCACTTTTTGATACGCATAATTAAATGAGCCAAGATGAGAATTGATTGTGTGTTGAGTTATGTTATCAGAAACTAGACCTTGTTTTTTGTTTGTCTACCCCTCTTATCCATTCGCCTGCCCCGACTTGTCTGTTTAAAAGTTAAAATTTCGGGCAAACCTAGTGAATTAGAAAAGTCTGTTGAGGAAGTCCTCAAAAATATAATGGTCGATAGACCATTATGTGAAGGTGTCCATTCATCGTCGACTAGGGTACTGTCGGCTTTCTATTCAGTTGGACATCGTTATGTCCGTGTCAACCTGTTAATAGCCAAATATCAATATAGAAGAGAAAAACCTCAGAATAAGTAATCAAGGCCTTGAAAAAGAGATAAATTTAGATAATAAGCCTCTTCGAGGGGGAAACCTCCTTATGCCCACATAAATGTACAATTACACGATGATTCAAAATAAAAATGTCTCCTTGGTATATATAGGAGACTAGGAGGTAGAATTACAACTAATGGCCTAAATCCGACATAAACAAAATAACATCTTTAATATAATATGCCCCAATTAAGGGGTAATGAAGCACTATTTAGGTCTTAACATGCCCCTCCCCTTAAGACAAGTGTTGTCCGCAACACTTGAGTAACTCTGGATGATTCTGTAAAAAAGACTCATCTTCCCAAGTGGAATCGTCAGCTGGTAGCTTCCTCCATTTAATGAGATACTCTGAAATGGATCTATTCCTCAGCTAACAAATTCTTGTGTCAGTGATGGCTTCAGTCTCCAATATGATATTTCCTTCCTCGTCAAGTTCTGTAAATATCATTTGAACTGGGATCTTGTCACCTATAACCTTATTTAATCATGAAACATGGAAAACTGGGTGTAATCGTGAAGATGCAAGCAACTCTAATTTTTATTCCATAGTACCAATCTTTTGAAACACCTTATAAGGGCCATATTACTTTGGTGATAATTTATTATCCTTCTTGGATTTCTTGAGGAACATCTGTTTGTATGGTTGTAGTCTTAAAAACACTCAATCCCCTAATTCAAAACTTCTTTCACTATGATGGTGATCTTCTTGTTGTTTCATACGATTATGTTCCATGGTTAGGTTGTCCTTTAATATTTGGAGAACTTTTTGTTGATGCTCGATGTGACCTTCCATTGCTTGAACCTTAGATTTTTCTTTTAGAGAAGAAGCGATTGAAGGAGGGTGGCATCCATAGAGTGCCATAAATGGTGTCATTTTTGTTGCAGTATGAAAGGAAGTGTTATACCACCATTCTTCCAAGGGTAACCATTTGAACCATTGTGTTTGTTTATCATAGACAAAGCAACAAAGGTAACCTTCCAAACATGTGTTCACTATCTCAGTTTGTCCATCACACTGAGGATGATAGGATGAGCTATGAGCCAATTGAGTACCCAAACAAGAAAACAATTTTGTCCAAAAATGTCCAATGAAGATGGGATCTTTGTCACTTATAACAATTTTTGGGATGCCATGTATCTTTTGAACTGTCTCCATAAATGAGGTGGGAATTGTACTAGATTTAAAGGGATGCGAGAGTGCACAAAAATGTACGTACTTGGTCAGTCTATCAATAATCACCATGATGACACTCTTTCCTTCAGACTTTGGTAACCCTGTGATGAAATCCATGGAAACCTCCTCCCAATGCTAACTTGGGATGGCTAATGGTTGTAAGAGACATGGGTTCATAATTGTTTCCACCTTATTCTTTTGGAAAACCAAACATTTTATCACAAACCTTTGAACATCATTTTTAAGGCCATCCCAAAAAAATTCCTTCTTGACCCTATGGTAGGTTTTTAAACATCCCGAGTGCCCTCCTACTGGAGAGGTGTGAAATTCCAATAGTACCTTTTGTTTGAGTTGGGATTTCTTACATAAATATAAGAGATGTTTGTACCATAGTGAATCATTTTTCCATTTAAATGTATCTAATGTACTGGAATCCTGTTATAGCCTTTGAATGAGAGTCCACACTTTTTTGTCATTCTTCCATTCATCCCTTGCTTCTATTATCCAATCGGGTTGGATGATCGAGATAGCATAGAGAAAGGCCTCAACATATTCATTCTTCCTTGAGAGTGCATCTCCCATGACATTTTTCTTCCCTTTTTTATAGACGATTTCAAAATGCTAACCCAATATCTTGGTTACCCATTTTTGTTGTTCTTCTGAATATAGTATTTGTTAACGCAACCTGGCCTCAGCAGCAGTTCGCCTCCACCAGGACCTTCCTTCCAGCGGCCCGAAGAGTTGTAACACTCTTCAAATCCCGTATCGGGACTTCTCATCACCCACAGAACTCTCTACTGATCTCCCGCCAAATGTATCAGGAAATCGGGTCTCGCGATATCGCAAGACTCGCAGCACTGATCTCATGCAATCAAGCCCTGAACCCTGAATGTCGATGGTCAACGGTCAACAGGTTGGAATATCATCCCTAGCGATGTCAACAACATACCTTTCCAAATCCCGAGCCCCGAAACGCCGACCTCCCAACTTGACGCCACCTAGACTCCACTTCCTTCCGGGGCCCCGCACGACCACGTCACTTCATGATCCGTGTGATCGAAAATTGTTGAACCGCGATTTCAACTGTCGTGAATCCTTTGCATTGGGAAACCCCAAATGTCGAAATCCTGATTCACTGGATTCGTGCCACCTGTCCCTCTGACAATCAACGACTCCTACGAAATCGGGAAATCGTGACTCGCGATTTCAACGTGCATGTGACTCTTTCACTCGCCAACCCCGATATGCCGAGATGCGATGGAAATTGAGTTTCGCCTGCACTTGGAGGTTAATTCTTTCTCAAGAGTTCAAGTCGTCGATTCTCTTCCTCTTGAAGAATTCTCCTGCTCCGAAGCTTCTCCCGTTCAGGCTTCTCCTGGGTCTGTTCCACTATACTTGTAAGGAACTCTCCCTCCTGATCTTTCACCAACTTTCCACTCAAAATCACTCTGTTTTCAATTCTTCCATAAAATTACATACGCAACATATGAAAGAAGTAAGTAACAGGAAGCCAATATACAAAGGCATAAATCCAACAGGACACAGAGAATAAACATATCCATGGGATTGAATCAAGACATTCATGTCTTCCTTTTCTCAGGCTCGCCTCTAAGACTTCAATCCGGCCTACACTTCACCTGCACGGTTTGAATAACCCAATATCACTCTTGGCCAAATGAGAATTAGAGTTTAACTGTTGAGCCTCCTCAACGCACTCTATGCAGAGGAATTCAACTGCACTCTATGCAGGAATCTCTTGGCTCAAACAGAGAAACAATTGAAACTCATTCTCACCTCTCTCCCAGATTTCTAATCTGCCATGAAATCACATGCACAACATATATAATGAAAGCATAACAACAAGAAAGCATGAAACAACACAATATCAACAACACACAGGGAATGATCACAGCCATGAAATTGAATCAGAGCTTTCCTATTAATTCAATATATGTACATGGGGATTCTTCACCATTTCTCTGCTCTCCTTGCTGCTCAATGCTAATGCTCAAATAATCCAGGATGAATACAATGTACAAGGAGGGTGCCTATATTCGTTTTCCCTCCCAGGAGTAAAACTGTCTAATCTTCAGCTAATTTCTATCTAACATCATTTAAAACAATTTAATGCCTTCCTATCTATAATACAATACAAGTGCGCTCAGCTTTGAATGCCTTTAGTTAAACGGTGACGCAACAATCTTCAAAGTGATTCAAAATTGTATGCGCTGGTGTTGTCCAGTTGTTCTTCTCTTCCCTCCATGCTGGCTCGTTTCATGACGTCGTAGATGCTCCTGCATCATACTCCTCGGATTAAAAGATTTCATGGGCTCCTGTCCATGAGCTCCTGCACAGTCTACCCATGCTTTTGAATCACTGTCTCTGTTTCCCAGCTGGCATCCTCCACTGGGTGATTCTTCCATTTCACTAGGTACTCAAAATATTGTTTCCTCCTGGTCTTCTTTCCAACTCTTTTATCCAGTATGCACTCCATCTCAGGCTTCTGTGCAACTGGTAATTGCTTCTGCCACTAGATCACTGGTTGTTCATCAGTTCCAGCTCCTTCATCCTCGGTCCTGTAGGGGTATAAATCCGAAATATTGAAAATCGGAGATATCTTGATGCCGCCTGGCAACTCAAGCTCATATGCGTTCTCCCTGAACTTCTTCAGGACTTTGCATGGCCCAATCTTCTTCATCTTGAGCTTGTTGTATGTTCCCCTTGGGAACCTTTCTTTCCTCAAGTGCACCAGAACCATGTCCCCAACTTCAAACTGAAGTTGTCTCCTTCTCTAATCGGCTCTACGCTTGTACTCTTGATTCGACTTTTGCAGTCGTTGCTTCACCTGCGTATGAAGTTCTTGCATAGCTTTAGCAAATTCTTCGGCTCTCACGCTGCTTGTCTCAGCCTGTTCTGACTCCCTAAGCTCAGAAACTCCTCTCGACTGTGTCCCATACAAAATTTGGAACGGGCTCTTACCTGTACTCTGATTCACAAAATCGTTGTACGCAAACTCTGCCTGTGGTAGGATCTGATCCCAACTACTGTGATGCTCTGTCACCAGACTTCTCAACAGATCTCCTAAGCTTCTGTTGACCACCTCTGTTTGTCCATCTATCTGCGGATGGTAAGAAGAAATGAATGCCAAGTCAGTCCCTAGCTTCTTCCATAGCGTCCTCCAGAAGTGACCTATGAACTTGGTGTCCCGATCCGAGACTATGCTCCTGGGAAATCCATGCAATCGCACAATCTCTTTGAAAAATAAGTTCGCGATGTGGGTTGCATCGCTGGTCTTGTGACACAGGATGAAATGTGCCATCTTCGAGAATCTGTCAACTACTACAAAAATGGAATCCACTCCTCATTGTGTTCTCAACAATCCCAAAATAAAATCCATACTAATGGCCTCCCATGGCCTCTCCGATATAGGCAACGGTTGATAGAACCCTGTGTTCTACTTTTAACCCTTCGCATGTTGACATATCCTGCACCTGTCAACAAATCTTTTTACATCGGCTCGCATGCCTGGCCATTAATATGATTTGCTCAGCTTGGCGAATGTCTTGTCATGTCCAAAATGACCTGCTAAGCCTCCGCTGTGCTTCTCTTTCACCAAATTCTCTCTCATAGAGCAATCTGGAATGCACAATTGATTGCCTTTGAATAGAAATCCATCCTGGATCAGGTAGTCAATCCACAGACTCCTATCCCTGAGTACTCGATTATCGGATGCTTCGTATGCTTCCCTGAAGTCTGCATCATCTGCATACATATGTTTCAAATTCTCAAAACCCAAGGTCTTGACCCTGAATTCCTGCAGCAATAAACATTTTATGCTCAAGGCGTCAGCTACCTTGTTAGCAGTACCCGAAATGTGCTTTATCACAAATGTAAAATTGTGCATGTACTCTACCCACTTCGCATGCTTATGATTCGACTTCTCTTGTTGGCTCACGAACTGCAATGCATGATTATAGCTGTATAGAACGAATTCTTTGGGTATGAGATAATGTCTCCACTTTTTCAGTGCCTGGATAATGGCATAGAATTCCTTATCGTACGTGGAGTACTTCAGCTTCACATCATCTAGCTTCTCGCTGTAATATGCAACAGGTTTGTCATCCTGACTCAGAACCCCTCCAATAGCATATCCGCTAGCATCACATTTCACCTGGAAGGTTTTCTGAAAATCAGGCAGCACTAACACTGGCTGCTCTGTTATCTTTCGCTTCAATAGATTGAAGCTCCTCTCAGCCTCGACGGTCCACTGAAAATCTTTATGCCTCTTTTTCACCGTATCCATCATCACGACACTAATTCCACTAAAATTCCTAATGAACTTCCTGTAGAAACTAGCTAAACCATGAAAGCTCCTTACCTCAAAAACATTTCTCGGTGACGGCCAATTCCTGATTACCTCAACCTTCTCAGGATCCATCTTCAATTCATTTGTCGATATTAAAAAACCCAGATATATGAGTTATGTCTTCATGAAGGAACATGTCTTCAAATTTATCAGTAGTTTCTCCTGTTGTAGCCTTCTCATCACGATGGATAAATGTCTCAAGTGCTCAACCTTCGTTTTGCTGAAAATTAAAATATCATCCAGGTATACGACCACAAATTTGCCAATGAACTCCCGCAGGACCTCATTCATCATCCTCATAAATGTGCTTGGTGCGTTTCTCAAACCAAACGGCATGACCAGCCATTCGTACAAACCCTCGTTTGTCTTGAATGTTGTTTTCCATTCATCCCCCTCTCTCATCCGGATCTGATGATATCCGCTCTTGAGATCAATCTTGGAAAAGTAATTTTCCCCGCTTCAAGTCGTCCATTCTCAGTAATGGAAACCTGTACCTGATGGTGATCTTATTTATCACCCTGGAGTCTGTACACATCCTCCAGCCTCCATCCTTTTTCGGGCTCAGTACTATTGGAACAACACATGGACTAAGACTCTCCCTCACTAGTCCTTTGTCCAGGAAGCCTTGCACCTGCCTCTTGACCTCCTCATTCTCCTGAGGTGTCAACCTATACGCTACCTTATTCGGCAAGCTTGCTCTGGGTATGAGGTCAATGTGATGACTTACGCTCTGCACCGGTGGCAATGAATGAGGTAGTTCGTCCACGATGATGTCAACAAACTCTCCGAGCAGTTGCTGAATCTCCTCTGGCAAGTCGTCCACTCTTGTGTTTGTCAGGACAATTCTCGGCTTCATGACAATAAGGAACTGTGGATCTTCATTCTTCTCCAGCTCTGTGAGAAGATCTTTCCCACTCATGAGAAGAATCGTGCTTCTTACTTCCAACTTCACTTCCTTATCTTTTATCGGTAGCAGTTTATGGATTCTCCCATCCTTCTCCAAGGTGTATGTGTTCATCCTTCCGTTATGAACAACATTTCTATCATACTGCCATGGTCTACCCAGCAATACGTGACATACGTCCATGGGAATAACATCGCACATAATCTCATCATGATAATTCCCAATTTTAAATTTAACTAAGCATTGTTTAGTGACACTTACCCGGTGTCCTTTCTGTAACCACGAGACTTTATATGGACTCGGGTGCTTAGTTGTCTCTAGATCCAATTTCTCCACCATCTCGGTCGAAATGAGATTGTCAGTTCTCCCACTGTTGATTATGACTTTGAATTTTCTTTCCTTAGCTGTACAAGCCGTTCTGAACAGTCTTCTCCTCTGCACTGTGCTCTCCACCTCCTTCTCAGGCGTCAAAAGGATTTTATGCATCCCAATCGATCTTCCGCTATCTGCATCTTCACTCTCAACATCACGCTTCTGCGCCTCAGTGATGTGAGTTTTTCCTCTGTCCATTTTCCTGTCCGGACAGTCAACGGATTTGTGTCCGTCTTTACCACATGTAAAGCATGTGATAATTCCTCCTCGACCTCTACCTCGACCTCAGGTACGAGGAAATATATTTGCGTCAGCATATCCTCCTTGTTGATCATCTTGCTGCCTCCTCAGCTCAGAAATTTGCTGCCTCTGCTGTGAGGTTCCACCTCTTTCATCTTTTCCATGAGGCCTCTTCCAATCCTCTTTGGGCTTATGTGTTCGTTCCTGGGAAACTGCCTTTCCTCTGGGATGACTTCTACCTCGTCCTCGCTATCCCTACTTGCAGCTCAGCTTCTCCTCGGCTTTTAAAGCCATCTAGTAAGCATCTTCCACCGTCCGGATGGTCATCATGCTTAGCTCGTCCTGAATGTCATACCTCAACCCATTAAGGTATCTCGCCACCTTTTCTTCATCACTCTCCCGATGACCAGCTTGAATGTTGAGCCTATATAATTCCTCGGTGTACTCCTTCACCGTCATCATCTTCTGTCTCAGATTCTGCATGCGCTTGAACAAAGTGATCTGATAATCCCTCAGGATGAATTTCGCCTTCATCTTAGCGATCATCCTATCCCAACTTCTGATTTTTTGTTTGCCTCAGGAACGTCTCTTTGCCTGCAGCTCATCCCACCATAAGGTTGCATGTCCCTTCATCTTTGTGACTGCATGTCTCACCTTTTTATCTTCTTCGATATCTTCGTAATCGAAGTAGGTGTCGAGTGCTCGGATCCAATCCAACAACTCTTCTGTGTTCAAGCTTCCCTCATAGGCAGGGATGTCCATCTTCGTCTTCAAGCTCATCCTCAAGATGGCTTTGATCAACCTCTCAGTTGACACGTCTTCTGCCGCGACCTCTTCTACATCATGTCCGGCTTCCTCTTCCACTTCGGAATCACTGAACTCTACTGTGCCGATTCCGCGCCTTTGGGTGGTCTCCATCTCTTCAAGTCCGGCTCTGCTATCTCGTATCTATCGCTCCATCTCTGGGTTTCCTTTCGGTCTACCCCTTCTTCGCGCGTCCCTGTCCTCACAATCAGGTGACTTCCTTTCTCTTCTGGGTGGCATTATGTCTTTTCTTCTCTCTCCTACCTAAACAAAGAGGACTCAATCCCGCTCTGATACCACTCTAACGCAACCTGCCCTCAGGAACAGTTCGCCTCCACCAGGACCTTCCTTCCAACAGCCTGAAGAGTTGTAACACTCTTCAAATCCCATATCGAGACTTCTCGTCACCCACAGAACTCTCTGTTGATCTCCCACCAAATGTCTCGGGAAATAGGGTCTCGCGATATCGCAAGACTCGCATCACTGATCTCATGCAATCAAGCCCCGAATCCCGAATGCCGATGGTCAATGGTCAACGGGTTGGAATATCATCCCTAGCGATGTCAACAGCGTACCTTTCCAAATCCCGAGCCCCGAAACGCCGACCTCCCGACTCGACGCCACCTGAACTCCACTTCCTTTTGGGGCCCCGCACGACCACGTCACTTCATGATCCGTGTGATTGGAAATCGCTGAATCGCGATTTCAACTGTCGTGAATCCTTTGCATTGGGAAACCCCGAATGCCGAAATCCCGATTCTCCAGATTTGTGCCACCTGTCCCTCCGACAATCAACGGCTCCTACAAAATCAAGAAATCGCGACTCGCGATTTCAACGTGCATGTGACTCTTGCACTCGCCAACCCCGATATGCCGAGATGTGATGGCAATTGAGTTTCGCCTGCGCTTGGAGGTTAATTCTTTCTCAAGAGTTCAAGTCGTCGATTCTCTTCCTCTTGAAGAATTCTCTTGCTCTGAAGCTTCTACCGTTCGGGCTTCTCCTGGGTCTGTTCCACTATACTTGTAAGGAACTCTCCCTTCTAAGCTTTCACCAACTTTCCACTCAGAATCACTCTGTTTTCAATTCTTCCATAAAATTACATAGACAACATATGAAAGAAGTAAGTAACAGGAAGCCAATATACAAAGGCATAAAGCCAACACCACACAGAGAATAAACATATCCATGGGATTAAATAAAGACATTCCTGTCTTCCTTTTCTTAGGCTCGCCTCTAAGACTTCAATCCGGTCTACACTTCACCTGCACGGTTTGAATAACCCAATATCACTCTTGGGCAAATGAGAATTAGAGTTTAACTGTTGAGCCTCCTCAATGTATTCTATGCGGAGAAATTCAACTGCACTCTATGCAGGAATCTCTTGGCTCAAACAGAGAAACAATTGAAACTCATTCTCGCCTCTCTCCCAGATTTCTAATCTGCCATGAAATCACATACACAGCATATATAATGAAAGCATAACAACAAGCAAGCATGCAACAACACAATATCAACAACAC
The DNA here is from genome assembly GCA_009831015.1 of Picea engelmannii. Lineage (NCBI taxonomy): Eukaryota > Viridiplantae > Streptophyta > Pinopsida > Pinales > Pinaceae > Picea > Picea engelmannii. Next base: position 126,255 of record ML780718.1, read on the forward strand.
ACAGAGAATGATCACATCCATGGAATTGAATCAGAGCTTTCCTATTAATTCAATGTTTGTACATGGGGATTCTTCACCATTTCTCTGCTCTCCTTGCTTCTCAATGCTAATGCTCGAGTAATCTAGGATGAATACAATGTACAAGGAGGGTGCCTATATTCGTTTTCCCTCCCAGGAGTAAAACTGTCTAATCTTTAGCTAATTCCTATCTAACAGCATTTAAAACAATTTAATGCCTTCCTATCTATAATACAATACAAGTGCGCTCAGCTTTGAATGCCTTTAGTTAAACGGCGACGCAACAATCTTCAAAGTGATTCAAAAATGTATGCGCTGGTGTTGTCCAGCTGTTCTTCTCTTCCCTCCACGCTGGCTCGTTTCACGACATCGTAGATGCTCCTGCATCATTTGTTCTAAGAAGTATTTAAGACTATCATGATCTATTTTGACCTTGAAGTGCCTACCTATTAGGTAAGGATGTCATTTCTTCAATGCATGTAGTATTTCATTCATTTCCTTCTCCTAAATGGGTTTTTCTAAGTCCTTTCCCTTGAGTGGTCAACTTTCAAAAGCCAGGGGCCTTCCTTCTTATGTTAGGACAACACCAATTCCATTTCCCGGGGTGTCACATTCAACAATAAAGGTTTTTGTGAAGTCTAGAGTGGTCAAGATAGGATATTTGCACATCACCTCTTTAATTTGTTCAAAATCTTTTGTTGCCTCTGGAGTCCATGAAAATCCATCCTTTTTAGTTAGTGTCATTAAAGGTGTTTCTATTCTTCCATAGTGTCACACAAACTTGTTGTAGTAAGCTATCAAACACAAAACTCCTCTAAGATTCTTTAATATTTTTGGAATCGGCCAATCCATCATGGCCTTAATCTTGTTAGGGTCTACCTTGAGACCTTCATGAGATACAATATGTCCCAAATACTCTATCTCCTTCACTCCAAAGAAACATTTGGATGGTTTGGCATATAGTTGTTGCTCCTTTTGTAGTTGTAGCACCTTTTCAACATGTTGCACATGATCCTCCCAAGACTTTCTATAGATTAATATATCATCAAAAAATACTAACACAAATTTTCGAAGGAAGGGCTTGAAAATAGAATTCATCAACCCTTGGAATGTGGAAGGTGCATTTTTAAGGCCAAAAGGCATAACCAATAATTCATAATGGCCTTCATGAGTTTGGAATGTTGTTTTTGGGATATCTTCTTCCTTCATTAGAATCTAATGATACCCTCAACGAAGACACAACTTTTTGAAATAGATTGCTCCATGTAGTTCATCAATGACGAGAATGGGAAACTTATCTTTAATAGTGATCTTGTTGAGCTCTCTATAATCTAGATACATATGCCATGAGCCATCTTTCTTGAATACCATTACCACTGGTGTAGAGTAAGAACTTTGTCTAGGTCTAATAATGCCAACCTCTAACACTTCTTCAACCATGCACTCAATTTCACTCTTTTGGGCATAAGGGTATCTGTATGGCATGATGTTAGGAGGAACACTCCCAGGAATTAGGTGAATATCATGATCATGATTTCAAGTGGGTGGAATACCTTTGGGAATATATTTAAATACTTTGTAATGCTTATCAATGATCCCTTAGAGATCTAGAGGAATAGATGGCTTAGATGCTTGAACATATAGTGAGCATAGTTGTGCAATAACACCTTGATGCCCTTTTTTCAATAATTTTGGCATGCCATTAGAGCTTATCGCCTTACCGGGTTTCCCTGTGATACCTCTGAACTCAATTTCTTTTCCTTCCAATGAAAATTTCATGAAAAATTCTTGAAAATTAAAAGCCATTATTCCTAATGATTATAACCATTGGATTTCTAGTACAACATCAACACCACCCATGGGTATAGAAATCATTGGACTATTCATTACATATTCCCCCATAGTAAGACTGATCTTATTGCATTTTTCCTGAGCAATTGATAGTTCCTCCATCTGCAATCATTACTTGAAACTCTGGTGCTAGATATCCAAAGCAATTGAGATCTTTGGCTAATTTATAGTGAATGAAATTATGAGCACTACCAAAATTAATTAGGACTATTACCTTTTTGTTTTTGATATATCCTTTGATCTTGAGGGTTTGAGGAGTGCTAATTCCAACCAATGCATTACACGATATCATGGGAGTCAACCCTTCAAATGAAATTGATTCTACGTTTTCATCTTGAGATGTTTCTTGTTCATGTTCTTCTTCTTCTTCCTCTTAACAATCTATGTAGAATAATTTATTCTCACCACACTTATGTCCCTTACTATACTTGTTGTCAAAATTAAGTAATAAACCCTTTTCTTTTCTTTCCTCCAATTGTTGTGGTGTCAACCTTATAGGTTGAGGTGTTTTAGAAGAAGGAGCATTATTCTCTCTATAGATGTTAGGATTGGTCCTTCTAGTATCCATAGCCATATTTTTAATTCCAACATTTATTTCCATCCTAAATGCATTCTCCAATGATTTGGGTTCCCAAAGGAGAACCTCATGTTGAATGTTATGTCTAAAATTTCCTATGAATACATCAATCAAGTGCTCATCTAGAATATTTTTTACCTTTACATTCAATTTTTGGAAGTTCTCAATGTGCTCTGTAACTAAACCTTTTTTCTTGAGATTTATTAATTGGATAAAGAAGGTATTGCTCCTTGTATCCTCATAGTGTGCTATCATTTCTTCTGTGAAAATTGTACAAGTGATGAGTGATTTGCAAGAAAACAACCATCTATACCATACAAATCAATTGGGTTATAAATATAAAGAAACAATTTATACCTTTTGTTTATGTGGCACATTATGTAGATCAAATAATTGCTCCATCTGAAGTATGCTGTTGGAAATATGGCTATAGCAGAGATAACGCAGACTGTCAATGTTTTCATTGATGGCAATCGGTTGGTTATGGAGAACACACAAGAGAACTGGCAGAATAAGCTAGATGATGTCAGAGCAATATCCAAGTGGGGACGTTGAGATTGGGTTCCATTCAGCGAATTGTTCTACAAAAGGAGACCCATTGTGTTAGGTTATCCAAGGGGGGATGTTGAGATTGGGTTCCACTCAGCAAATTTCTCTACAAGAGGAGCCCCCATTACGTTAGATTATCCAAGTGCCCATCGCGTTAGGTTATTTAGGAAAAAGGAGGGAATAAACCCATTTGAAATGTTTCAAGGAAAAAGAGGGAATAAACCTATTTGAGCAATAAACGTTTGAAGGAAATCTCAAATCGATTCAAGCGCCCCCATTGAAACAGAAACAGAGGCTTCCAGTCCAGCCTTCGCCCATGGGGATCATTGTTGATAAAAATGCATGCCTTAGCCATGACCATGACTAGCAGCAGCAGTTACCAATCGTTCCCTTTAAGAAACACATGAATAATGCCATTCACAACGTCCTTGGGTTACCAATCGTTTTTTTTAATAAAAGAACGAATGATGCTATTCACAATGCGATTGGTGTGGCCAGCATCAAATGGATATAATGCAAAATCAACGGAGCTTAACATTGCTAAATCTAGGGTTTTGCGGGGGTCCTTCATCTGCTTTGACACGTCTGGAAGTTTTTGCCAGTTGGTTTTCTCTAATCACTCTAGACAGTGGAAGGACTTTTAGTCTAAAAGTAGACTGGCAGTTAAGACAGGAAGAACACAGCGTTGCATGATGTGGCATGCGTAGAGGAAGCATGCAAAGAGCCAGTTCAAAAAATCAAGGAGAATGCTGGCATGCGAAAAGCAGAAGAAAGAATGAAAGAAAGGGAAACTGCAGTTGGAGTTGAGAAAAGCAAGGAAAACCTCTGCATGTGGAAAGAAAATATAATGTGCTGGAACCAATATGGAAGTGTTGTTGAAGGAAGTGAGAGAGAGAGCTATGGATGTGATAAAAGGAATAGGAGAATCTGCGTGACAGGAGAAGAAGCTGAGAATGGGCTGCAGAGGACAGTGAAGCAGAGCAGCAGATCAGAGACAGTGAAAAATGCAGAGTAGATTAGCAGAAAGGGTAAGCAAGCTATATCAGAATGAACAAGTTGATTTGAGCAATATTTATTTTGGCAAATAAGGGTGGTAGGGTGGTGCTAGGGAGATGTATGTCTCTTTCTCTGCAAGTGGGTGCTTGTAGAATCTGAAGGTTGGTGCCTTTACTCAGTTGGTGCTGAAGTAAAAAGGAAGTCGGTGCTTCCACCCAGTGGGTGTTGGGATTCTGTGGGAGTTGGTGCTCTCAGGTAGTTGGTGCTGGCAATTAGAGGTTGTAGCCTCTATGAGCTAGTGCTTATAAAAGATGAGATGTAACGCAGTTGGAGCTTGCTTAACATCTTAAGAAGACGAGGTTTTTTCCCTGGTTGGGTTTCCTCTTGAAAAATCTGTGTCTCATACTTGTGAGTGAATGTTGTGTGTGATTGCTATTCTTTATGTTA
>ML780718.1:140260-150793 GCA_009831015.1 Picea engelmannii
TGCCTCCAACTTAGCTTCCATCTCTTGTAGTTCATCTTTTGTTACTATCTTATTTTGTAAATCATTTATGTCCCTACGCATTTATTCACCTTCATCAAGAGTCCAAGTAGGATTGCCTGGAGGCTTATTTGGTGTAGAAGTTCCCTTTTTGGGTGGCATGTTGGCCAAGTATCACTTTTGAACCTTGATTTTGAGGTGGTTCTTGTAGACAATCTTTATTCTACTATATCTCCAAAGTTTCATCCCTTATGGGTATGAAACTTTATTTTTTTTATTTCCTTGATATTTCTTCTCTGCAATGCCACAGGTCTGATCAAAATTGGATGTGCCAAGCGAAATTTAAAGTAGCTTCCCCACAACTTGTTGATGTTTTGACTTTTCAGGATATCTCACTTGTATAGCTTTCCCCGCACAAAATAATTGATATAAAATTCTAAAACTCATACCAGAAATATTACAGACTGTCCAATATCCAATGAAACTAGTGTCACTCAATTTGGATACTATAGGAATAAGTTATGATTGTTTTACCTGGAACACCTTCTTGAGACTAGTCAACATGACTAGTCAGATACCCTATCTTCCACAGGGAGTATATACAAATGTAAGATGACCCAGAAGCTAAAAGTTTTACCACAAATACTTTACTAATTTATGTGAATAGAATCTGAAGTTTAGGGTCTGAAACATTACAGAAAATATTTTATAGCGAAAATTCTGCAATGACACAGTTCAATAAGATTCCAGAACCCTATATTGCACAGGATGTATCTCCGAAAGTATAAGGCCTCGGGATCTAAAATTTTAACCCAACATACCTTGATCTGTTTGATAAATACCCTCCAAGTAGTTCCTTCTGAAACATTGTATAAAAAAAGTTATGGAGAAAATTACAAGGTGTCTCAGATGTAGCAATGAAACCCCAAGACCTTGAGCTCTAATACCATATGTTAAGAACCAAATATCAATATAGCATAGAAAAACCTTAGAATAAGTAATCAACACCTTGAAAAAGAGATAAATTCAGATAATAAGCCTCTTCGAGGGGGAAACCTCCTTATTCCCACATAAATGTACAATTACAAGATGATTCAAAATGAAAATGTCTCCTTGGTATATATAGGAGACTAGGAGGTATAATTAAAATTAATTTCCTAAATCCGACATAAATAAAATAACATTAATAATATAATATGCCCCAATTAAAGGGTAATGAGACACTATTTAGGGCTTAACACAACCTCATGACTAAGGAGCGAAGTAAGCATTGTGGTGATATGGCTAATGCAAATTAGATCAGGTCCATCCTACCGAAGCACATTCCACCTTTGGCTGGCGTTGTTAACCTTGAAAACAACTCATGAGATTTTGAGTACACTATATTCACTGCGAACATTCCAAAAGGAATACACGTAGTCTGGAGTAAGTTAGGATAGATCCCGCTACTAAATAATAATGAATTCAATTTAGGAGACATGAAGAACTATGATATGGTATCACCCCACATCTAATTGATGAAGTCAACTTGGAAGAAGCCTCGCCTCATCTCCCAACCATGGATTAAGGGAATAACACATTCAATTGTGCTAAATGTGATGAATATTTCTCATTTTGGTTGACACTAGGGGGTTAACACTTGTGTTAAACTCCTCCTTCCATGTTATCATGGTGGATACCTATGGCCTGACTGAAGTATTACTATGGATCGAATGCTAATCCACCAGATCATAGGCTTAAGCATGAAGGGACCTGACCCTCACCAATTTTATCCAGTGAAGGCCTTAGACCACTCCCTCACATAACGCAACAAGGAAGCTTACAGAGAAGTCAAAAAATGAAAGCGAGGTTACAAGTTAGCCTCTATATAGGATGGTGTAGTGTGCCTCACTTTCCAACATATAGCTGGAAAGATCGTAATGAAGAACCGCCTCACATAGATCACTGGGTTCATGGTGGATCTCGTAGGAAAATGTGTGGAGGGCATGCAGATGAACTCGATGAGTTACCCCATCAATGAACTAGAGAAATATTGTTGTGAATCCCAGGATTTGGGATATGAATTTCACTATAGCTGGTTGATCATTTTGATCACATTTGTCGCTTGAAAAACTCTTGAAGGAGCCACCTTCCAAGAGATGAAACCCTCGGAACCGTTGGATGCTAGGTTTTCCACCTTGTAGTACACTAACAACATGACAAATCAATGGAAACCCAATGTTGTGTTTTGTGCATACTATTAACAATTGAAGGTTTCCATTGAATCATGTATGTGCATGAAGCCATGCACCCTGCACCAGTACCGACCAATAGAAAATTTCCTTGTAGATCCACATTTCATCTACATCACTCCACACTAAGACGAGAACCAAGAAGAGTTACAATTGTACTACAAGCTAACAAAAGAATACATGGATCATATTAGAAAGGAGTGGCTGGAGGAATTCCTTGTACCCATTGTTGATGCAGAAATCTCTGACACTGACACCATAGGAAGCCCCATAGTCACCTGGTTCGAGCATGTCGAAAAGTCTAATGGGAGAAAGAGAAAGAAAAATCAGGAGGAATTCCACGATATAGAGACTGACGAGGAGGAAAAAATTTCTGAAGATAATGGATCCAGCTGACCAAAAGGAGGAGGAGACAAAGTAGAAGGACAGGGAGGAATAAATCAAGGAGAAGAAAGGAAAGGAGGAGGCAAATCTACCACCGCTCCACTTGAGGATCCCCCTATTGGGATAGTAACACCACATAAGAGGAAGGTTTATCCAAAGAAACCTTCAACAAGGAAGAAGACGTGTGCTAATAAGCCCCAGTTAGAGGCCACTCTCACAGAGGACAATATCAGCTTGGTCCATGGATCTATGAAGGAATCTTCTGAGGAGATCTTACAGAGATATGGAGAGAAGAAGGAGGAGATATATGGAAGGATCAAAAAATAATTTAAATAAGTACAACAAGTTGTTCGTTTGGTCCGCATAGTACCTACTACATCACATATTGCAGAATTGGGGGATGGACCAATCCAATTGAGAATACTTGGAGATGCAAAAGAATCTCAACTTTAGAAAGTCCAAGAAGAGAAGGATAAGTCTACAAAATCCTTGAAACAAGAGAAAAATGAAGCCTTAGAACAATTACTAGTAACACAGTACAATGTAGCCGCCTATGAAAGTGAGAGAGAAGAGTTTCAGATGATGCTCCAGGAGGAAAAAGCCCAGCTATAGAGAGAAAAAGAGAAGTTTCTTGGAGAGAAGACTGTAGTCAAAGAGGTATTGAGTAAATAATGTCACTATATTTAAATATTTTCACAACAAGGAACAAGAGTCAGTCGAGGCTCAAGTATTGAATTGCATTGAGACCATCGAGCAACTTCAAGATGGGATAACAAAATTAGAGGCCCAAGCAGTACCAAGCACCCTGTAGGAGGTGCGTGATTAGATGGATGAAACCACTAAGAAAATAGTAGTAATAATAAGAACCCTCACCTCAGAGTGCAAACAACTAAGTGATAGAAGCACACAGACATATGAATGCCTCATCAAGGATATAGAGCTAAGAAAGCTGGAAGCACAACTACAGGAGGTGCAACAACAGACATTTTCCATGCAGGTGCAGATGAAGTTGCTCACCATAGTTGAAAGAATGAAAATATACCAGGAGTAGCACATAGTACAAAAACATATCACTGCCTTGCAGGGAAAGGTAATGGAAGTCACGTAGAAGCTGCAACCTATGCCGATGGATCTTGTAATTTTTTCGAAGATATTGATGGGCAGGGCCCACAATTGGATCAAGTGGTTGCTATAGTAGAACAAGGCCTAGAAGAGCCTGTTATAGAGAAAACAATCTAGGAGCTCGTTGAGAAGGAGGATCAGGAGAAGCAGCAAGTCAAGGTAGCTTGAGTTAAGTTCAAGGCCTTCGAGGCAACATTGACTAGACCTAAGTGATTCGAGATGAGTCATAGGTGAGTGTTGGGGGCATGTTATCCCTCAACCAAGTTTTGAGAAAAACTTAGTCAGCTTTGGACCACTTTTGATTTTAGACACATTGTTCGAAGAAGGTGCACCTAGTCGGCGCTGAGATCATGGATCTCACTTATTTTTTGGACTATGTGGACCCAGTAAGGGGTTCTCTAGGATTTCTGTAATGGGTTTATGGGATGTCGGCTTATGGGGTTTACCCATGATTAGGCCTTATTGTAAGGGATTGCAAAAGTATACATAAAATAAGAATGTATGGTAGAATTAGAAGCTTTTAGAGGAGTGGAGAGCTAAGTGAAAGTAATGTGATTATCTTTGTACAAGGGAATGTATGTGAGTAAGGATCTATTCTTTATATAGAATTGGCTATGTGCCTTGACCTAGTTTTGGAAGGAGGATCTGGTGCTTAGTGCACAAATATCTTGTATAATGTGAAGATTGACTCTATGGATTAGTGAATAGGAGTGAATGAATGTAAGATTTAGATGAATAATAAAGAAGGTGAAGCAATTGGTGGACATAGCCCCGCATTGTGGTGAACGACATATATCTTGTGTCTTTGGTTTTCTTTGTGTTGTCTTGTTTGTGTTATAAATTTTCTAAATGCTTGATTATTATGTATGATATATGGATCTGTTGTTTCTTAGTGGTTTACTTTTGTTAACGATAAATGAATGTTAGATATAACTTAGTGTTAAGTTCTCAGGATATATAATCATTTATTGTTACCACATCGATCTATCTTTGGGTATGTTCTACGATGTTACTAAGGTTAGGAAACTAATCCATGTAATCTTCTAAGTGTTAATAGAATAACTTTTGAAGTGTTATTATCATAGATCTGTGTCGCATCTTGGTTATAGACACCTACGTCATGTAATCCCCCCTGTTTCTACCTTGGGTGATACTTTGCATCCTTCCCATGTGTCGCCGAAAGGGACGGTAGTAATGGTTTTGTTAAGAATTGAACCCTAGTTATACCCATATCCCAACATCCATATAATGTGAAAACAAGGCTTGCTAGTAGACCCTTCAAACATTGGAGTTGTTGTTAATTTACCACTATTATCACCATCAGGTATAGATTTCCTTTACCAAGAATGTATGACTTAATGGATTGTTTAAGTGGAGCAAATTTATTTTCTAAGATAGATTTGAAAAGTGGATATCACCAGATAAGAATGAGAGAAGGTGATGAATGGAAAACAACCTTTAAGACAAATTAAGGGTTGTATGAGTGGCTTGTTATGCCATTTGGCTTAAAAAATGCCACAAGTAATTTTATGAGATTGATGAATGAAATACTGAAAGATTTCATTGGGAAATGTGTTCTTGTATATATGGATGATATACTAGTCTTTATCATGACTAAATAGGAGCATTTGAGACATATAACATTAGTGATGAGGAGACTACAACATGAGAAGATTTTGATAAATATGAAGAAGTCCTCTTTTATGAAGACATAACTCATTTACTTGGGTTCTGTGATCTCTTCAAATGAATTGAAGATGGATCCAGAGAAGGTGAAAGAAATCAAAGAATGATCATCACCAAGGAGTATGCTTGAAGTGAGAAGCTTCCATGGATTAGCACATTTCTTTAGGAAGTTCATCATAGACTTCAGTGGAATTTGTGCACTAATGATGGATACAGTGAAGAAGATGCACAAGTATTTTAAATGGACATAGGAGGTTGAGAGGAGCTTCAATATATTGAAGGAGAATATAACAGAATGACCAATTCTAGTCTTACCAAAATTTTTAAAGACATTTCAAGTGAGATGTGATGCAAGTGGAATTGCAGTTGGAGCATTCTTAAGCCAAGATAATAAACTAGTTTCATAACATGAATGAGACTAAGATAAAGTACTCCACATATGACAAAGATTTTTATGCCATAATTCAAGCCTTGAAGAAATGGATGCACTACCTGGCTCCGAAGGAATTTTTCTTATATATCGATAATCGAGCTTGACAATTCATAGTCAAACAGGAAAAATAGAATGAGAGACATGAAAAGTGGATCACGTTTATGCAGAATTTTACTTTTGTCATAAAACATATTTATGGAAATGCTAACAAAGTTGTTTATGCATTGAGAAGGAGATGTTTGATTCTGCAGGAGTTTCAAGTCAAGACCTTAGGGTTTGAACACCTTAAGGAAATGTGCAGTGAGGATCTTGATTTCAAGGAAGCATACGAAGCATGTGAAAATCCTATGCTGAGAGACAAGAGCCAATGAAAAGAGTATATGATTCAAGAGGGATTATTGTTCAAGGAAAATCAGTTATGCATACCAAAATTCTCAATGAGGGATAACCTTTTGAAGGAAAATAATAGTGGAGGATTAGTTGGACATTTCAGCCATGAAAAAACATTTGGACGATTAAGAAATTCATATTACTTTCCAGGTATGAGAACAAAAGTAGAATCTTCCAACATGAAAAAGGTAAAATACATAACACTGAATTGTATCATCCATTTCCAATACCAGAGAGTCCTTGGGATGCAATAAGCATGGATTTTGTGTTGAAACTACCAAGAACACAAAGAGGATGTGATTCCATATCCGTGGTGGTGGATAGATTTTCAAACATGGAACACTTTATCCCATGCCATAATAATAGTGATGCACCATGTAACGTCCCTCTCTTGCGCACTGAGTGAACTTATTCTTTGAGGAGACTTGTTCTCAACTGATCCAGATTATTATGCTATTAAAACATTGATTTTGATTATCAGGTGCTATGGGTTGATTTCATGTTTTTTTGTTGCATTGACATAGACAGGTGCTATTGAATCGATTTTACTGCGTGTGAAGGATTTAGGACCTTGAGGGTGCAGAGGCATTGATGGAACCCCTTGGACTCTGGATCAAGTCGGGGAGTGAACTAATGGGGTTTGATTGTTTTATATGTGATATTAGTGCATATGATTAGATTATATGATATGGATATATTTCTGACATGACTCATTGATGATGCAAGATGACAATAGCTTGCCAACCATACTGACATGTGGAGTAGAGGGGTCACGCTCGAATACCAAATATGATGAGGTAGAGGTGTGGAAAACATCCCTACCACATCCTACTAGCACTCTCGAGAGGACCCATGATTTCATGAGGGAAGACTGCGACAGTCGCTCATGATGATTCTAAAGGGTGCACAATAAGGCAAGGGCCTTATTCCTTAGAGGCACTTAGTCTCCCACAAGATCACTTGGCGGAGTATTGACTCCAGGGGTTTTTTATATCTACCCAGTTAGTAAAGAGGTCAGTGGCACCCTTGGAGAATGTGGTGCATCTTGAAGGGCACATCGTGCAAGAAAAATGGAAAGAGGGGAGTGGCACCGTTGGAGCACATGGTGTGTCCTGAAGGGCACATCACGTAAGAGAAATCGAAAGAGGCAAGTGGCACCCTTGGAGCACCTAGTGCATCCTAAAAGGCACATTGTGTCATTATTTAATAAATGAATAAACCTAGATGTCTTTAGGACAATAAAGTGTTAAAGAAGATTTGAAACCTTTCCCTGAAACAAAAAAATGTGTCACCCCACCTAGGAATTTAAGGTCTAGGTCTTATCTTTGTTGGTGGTAAAATTTTACCTTTTTATTAAAAAAAAATTATAATAAAAATAAACATCTATAAAATAATAATAATAATAAATATAATCTTCATTAACCTTGTGACAAGAAGGGGGTATGCAATTAAAGTGTTTTATAAAAAAAAATTGGGATAAAAACTTAAAAAGAGGAATGATTGTTTTACTTTTATGTTAATTAAAAATTTATTTCATTAAAAAAAGGGGGAAGAAGGGTAAGTTTCTGCACATGCCTTTTTGAGTTTAATTAAAAAGGGAAAAAGGGGAAACCTAAAATAATTAGGAAACTAGGAAAAACAAAAACCTTAAAAGAAAGGGGAAAAACTAGGATAAAGAAGTTAGTCCAACTTATTAAGGTATCTACCATTTAATAACTTTCTAATTTAAATTGAACTAGCAAATTAATAATAGGGAATGTCATTAAAACCTGTAAGGGAATTTGGGGACACCTAGGAGCGATTCTAGGAGTGACTATAGGTGGGTGAGGGAAATAAGGGAAATTAATTAATTAATGAAATTAGTTTTTTGAGGAATGAGGGGTATGGGTGACACATGTACGGGGAGGAATTTTTATGAATTAATTTATTAAATATTAAATAAAATGAGATTTGGAAAAGTAAGGGACTTTGAAACTCAATATAATGGAGGGAGGAAAATTATGATGGACCTCTTCTATTTTGTGTAACGTTACGCTACAAAAATATATACTTGACTGACTTAGCTTGTGGGAGATGGGATACCCATCTTGGTGAGGATTGGTAGCTCGGCCTTGTGAGGTGAGATGGGAGCTAGTTTATTCTTTGGTTAGTGTGTGTGGCCCTTTTGTGGCTCGGGGGGATAAGGGGGAAGAAGAGTACCCCTAACATTGGCTAGGAGGTATCGGTGAAGTCTCATCGGTCGACAAGAGGGAGTTGCATGGAGCGTGTGAGACATCAACTCAGAGCAGGCGATCAGGCAACAATACACTTTCTTTATTTTTTCATGGTAGATTGTCGTAGGATTTATTCTTTGGATATGCATGTTTAATTGGGTAAGTAAATTGATTGTCTTAGCATTCTAGTTGATGGCTGAATTTTTCCATAGCCTATAGGTCAATGATTGATTGACTCCCATGGAATTCGATTCTCGACATGTCTTGACCACCCAGTGGTGTATTGATTTGTGACGATTGTGGTTGTTTTTTCCTTTCGTTCCTAGCTCATCAGTCCTCACTTGAGTAGTAGACTAGGAGCCTGATCTATGGTCGTCACTTTGGAGTTAATAGACCTATGGATCTCAACACCCTTCTTTTCTGTGCATGGATGATGAGTGAAGGATGTTCATCTCAGTCATATACCTCTGTTGTTGTACTTGGCTAATTGTTTTGACTTGTGCCATATAGAAAAGACCTCTGCATATGGATTATCTTGCGCCCTTGTTGGTTTTTCTCTGCGCCTTGACTGTTAGAATCCCTGCGATCACTTCAATGACTTCTCCCATTGGATCCTTGTGTTTTTGTTGTTTTTATCTGTGTTGTATTGTTGTTCTATCAATGGAAAAACAATTTGATTTCCCATCTACAATTTTCTATTGGTATAATAGAAATGGAAAAATCATTTGATTTCATGTCTGCATTTTTTTACTAGTATCCTGGAAATGGAAAAACATTTTTATTTGATTTCCTCTCTACATTTTGTATTGGTATTCTCGAAATGGAAAAACATTTTTATTTGTTATCCCTGTCTGCGTTGTATTGGTATTCTGGAAATGGAAAAATGAATTGATTTCATGTCTTCATTTTTTTTTTGGTATCCTGGAATGGAATTTTTTGTGTGTGTGTTATTCATGTCTACGTTGTATTGGTATCGTGGCAATAGAAAAACGAAATCATTTCCATGTATGCGTTTTTATAATTGGTATCCTGGTAAGGGAAGGGAATTTTGGTCATTCATGTATACATTTTTTCTTGGCATCCGGGCAATGACAAATGGAAACCACAATTTTTCCATTTAAAACGTGTTTGAGATTATCGTTGAAGTGCCGACGTTTGGCTTTTAAAAGTTGACAGATATTGCCGTTGAAATGCCCACGTTTTTTCTTTTAAAATTTGACATAGATTTTTGTTGAAATGCCCATGTTTTTTCTTTTAAAATTTGACAGAGATTGTTGTTGAAATACCCATGTTTTTTCTTTTAAAAGTTGACAGAGATTGTTGTTTAAATGCCCAAATTTTTTTCTTTTAAAAGTTTTCAGATATTTTTGTTGAAATGCCCACATTTTTTCTTTTTAAAGTTGGTTGGGATTGTTGTTGAAATGCCCATGCTTTTTATTTTAAAAGTTCAATGAGATTGTTGTTGAAATGCCCACATTTTTTCATTTAAAAGTTGATAGAGATTGTTGTTGAAATACCCACATTTTTGCCTTTAAATTGATTAACTAAGTTCATTTTTGAAGGGACGGGAATTTCTAGTTAGAATGATGACTGTGTTTGTGGGAATGGACATGAAATTTCCTTAAATATTGACTGAGTTATTGTTGAATGACCATGAGTTCATCCTTCTACAATTTTGTATTGTCCTTTTATTCTCCTTCACTTAGAGTGTATACTGTAAGAACCCTCCTAGCTAAGGACATCTACTCAGTCAACCGGTGAATTTTTTTTTTTGTGTGTAGGTTAAGTGTGTGCGCGTGTAGAAGAAACAACCCCCTCAACTCCAAGTCAACACTCGAACCAACCAGACGCAAGTAAGACGAACACAATCAAGATGACCGACATATCATAAGACACACGAGGCACATGCCCCGAACAGGAGGCGTGCAACCAATGGCTGTAGGCAGAGACAGACACCAGGGGTTAAGCAGAGTACTGTCACCGAAGGAAGAAATCCGACAGTAGAGTCGCAGTAGTGGAACTGTGCCTTTAAACAGCCCGAGACTACTGATACGGCTCACAATGTGTCGCAAGAGTG
>ML780718.1:178737-190806 GCA_009831015.1 Picea engelmannii
GCAATTGTGTGTGGCCCCTTTACTCCATATGTGAGTCAAGTCGGCAAGCTATCGTCAGCCTGCATCACCAATAATCATGTCAGAATGTCGTCATCAAGTCATCACATCAAATCAACATCATAATAAACAAATCAACCCAAAAGAACACTCCCTGACTCAGTCCGGAGTCCAAGGGGGTCTACCGATGCCTCTGCATCCTCAAGGTCACAAACCTGCACACTCAATCAACTGAGTCAATAGCACCCATATACATGAATAGTAACGCATCATATCATCTGTCAATCACATCATAATCAAATATATAAGGTCCAACATCAAAAAGGGTCCGGATCACTTGCGAGCAAGTGTCCTCAAAGAATAAGTGGTCTCAGTGCGCCAGAGCGGGATGTTACATATACCCAGTGTTCTCACTACCAAACTTTAATTACCACAATGATGTTACTAGCCATATTAATTACCATGTTAATTGCAATGATAGATGATATATTAAATGCCATATTAATTTCCAGAACAATTGCTACAACAATATTAATGGTCAACAGTTTCCTCCTTACTATTAATTTCCATGTTAAATTGCAATGTAAAATCTATATTATTTTCCATATTAATTGCCATGTTATTTTGCTACAGTGAGTTAATGATCAACAGATTCCTTCTTATTCACTAATTTCCGCAACAAGTTAAATGGTTAACAATATGTAATCGCCTTGCTATTGAGCTATTAATTGTTATGTAACAATCATATAAATTTCCTTGTTATTGTTATATTATCTGTTATGTTAAAAAACATGTTAATCAACTTGTTATTGCTTTATTACTTGTTATGATAAGAGTTATGTAAATCACCTTCCTATTGCACTATTAATTGTCATGTTAATAGCCATATAATTGCCATGTTACTATTATATTAATTGTTATGTTAATCAACATGTTAATCACCTTGTTATTGATATATTACTTGTTATGTTAACAGTCATGTGAATTGCCTTGTTATTGCTAATTTAATCGTTAGGTAACTGCTCCGATAATTTCCTTGTTATATTGCTACAATGATGTTAGTAGTTAGCAATTCCTTCTCATTAATAATAGGAAGCTAGTAATGTTGGTTTGGGCAATATAGCTAGACTACATGTTGAGATTAAATTGTTCATAAGTGTTATAATGGTATCATCCTACATTAAGATTGTTAATATTGTTATTCAAGTTAATGGCTAGTTAGATGGTATTTATAATTATAGTTTTAGTGTTGATTACTTAGACTTGCAGGATTGATTGTATTAACGTTAAATTAGCGGGTGCATTATTGACTAATTGTAACTTTGATGTGTCGCATTTAGATTGGAACCCATGTTAAAATAAATTGTTATCATTGATTGGTTTAGACTAGTTGATTGGTTGGGTCAGGGACGATGTCATGTATTGACTTGCATCATCCCTTGTCTTCGTCCTCTAGCTCTTCGTCGACCTGTTGTTGGGGTATTGATGTGGCTTTCCTTTCGGTATTCAGCTTCTCGTGCGTCAGATTTATCTAGAGTCCCCGGTCCTGATAGGATGAGTGGTGCCAAGCTTTTCGACACGTCTATCACCTAGGGACGACATGATTCCTGATGAGGGGATCATGGCATGCCCCATGGGATAGCAATGAACGCAAATATGGTCGGAGTTGGTGCATGTTGGGGATTGTTGTCAAGCATGGTAAGTTGCTTGGGCGCATGCGTGGAACACCTTCGTGCATTTGATTCATGCGCCTTGAGGTTCTAGTCTTGTTCGTCAATGTTGTTGTTTTGGGAAGGGGAAGTTGTCCCTTAGTGTGTAGGAGTGTCTTGTTGCATTGGGCAGGTAGTCGTTCCTCCTTGTTATTCTTCACATGTTTCCAAGTTGTGCTTGTGCCAATGAGTGGAGTCGTAGTTTCTTATTACCTAGCTTGTGTTCTTCTGTTCATTGTCTATGGTGTAGTTAAACCATTGTCATCGTTACCTTCTTGCCTCTTAATTCTTAAAAAACAAAAAAAAAAAAAAAATCTTCGGCCGTGCCCATAACGAAGGGGATGTTACACTTGGTATCAGAGAGGGTTCAACCCGCGACTTGGGATCACTACAGATTTTGTTTATATGATTTGATTATAATGTTGCTAATTAATTTGACTTGTACTCATGCAAATAATCATGGTTAGAGAATTGCATGGAGGCAGACAATGGGGTACTAGGGGAGGAGGTGTGACACCTCTAGTAGCATCCATGCCTGAGGGGTCAAACCCCTAGGGAGAAAAATAGGTTTTCAGGGAGGAGCAGATAGAAGTAGGTGATGTGGTCAGAATGATGAGATCTTTCTAGCACATGTCTAAGGCTCTGATCATCCATTTTAATAGAGATGATGCCAGAGAGCTAGTACCCCCTGAGGGTCCACCACGTGCTCTGGTCAGTATTGGTAACATTCACCATGATCTCGAGAAGGTCAAATTTCCTGAGTTCTTTGGTGTCCCGGATGGTGCAGCTGCCGAGGCATGGTTGGAGAATATGATGATGTGCTTTGCACTTTGCAACTATACCTCCAACATGAAGGTCTGCATGGAGGTCTTTCAACTGAAGGGGAGAACTCTTCTATGGTGGAATACACTCCTACCGTAGCTGAACATGGTCGTCAAAGACATGTCATGGGAAATTTTCAAGGAATGGTTCCAAGAGAGGTACCTATCAGAGGAATTTATTGAGTGTCATCTCAATGAGTTCAACGCCTTACTCCAGGGTGTCTGTATGGTGCTCGAGTACAAGGCCCATTTTATGAATTTCCTTCGATATGCTCCCCATCTTAACATGGATAATTTTAATGTCAACAGGTTCATGTTCGACCTTAATGGAAGCATACGTGCAAAGGTTAGGATTATGATGCCTCAAACTTTGCATGATGTCATCCAGAAGGCCCTCATAGTAGAGGAGGAGCTTATCAGTAGGGGTTAGAGAAGGAATCCACCGAGACCAGCAGGGCAGGTGTCATCTGGTGCACAGTAGCATTAGACACCAACTAGACATATGCCCAGATGTCGTGGATTCCAGAGAGGATCCACTTTCACAACACCCCAATGACTGATGCCTCAAGAGAGGACATATTATCAAGGACCACAACATCAACAGAAATGTCGACTGCAGTAGCAACAATTTAGGCATGTTCAACAGAACAGACCATGATTCTAGGATAGTGGGTTGTCATCTTCTACTTCGGGTACCAGGACTACTAGACTGAAGAAGGGGTGTTGGATGTGTGGGCAGACACACTATGATCGCGACTGCCCTGTGGAGAGGACTAGAGCATCTAGATCAGTTGGACCCACTACTGTGGGATATTTGGGCAAGGACCATCAGACTCATGCGACAGTAAATAACCACCAGGAAGATCACCAATCGACTATGCTCGAGATGAAAGGTACCATCGTTGACGAGACCCTTAGTATTTTTATAGATCTTGGTGCTACCGAGAGCTTCATTTCTGGTGTGGCATTAAAAATAATTAAGGTAAAGGAAGTCAAACTTCATCCAATATCAAGAATGCCTTATCAGATGTCAACCCTGGAGTTATAAGAGTTGAGAATGCAACTGAAGGAGTTGCTATACTTGGGATTGATATGTCCAAGTGTGTCACCATGGGGTGCGCTTTTTATTTTCATATGAAAGAAGGATGGGTCGTGGAGGCTTTGCCTTGACTACCGTCAATTGAACAAGGCAACAATCAAGAATCAATATTCATTTCCAAGTATTGATGATCTATTCGATCAAATGAAGAGCATGACGGTGTTCTCAAAGATCAACTTGTGATCAGGATACCACCAGTTACGGATTAAGGAGGATGGCATCCCTAAGACCACCTTTAAGACAAGGTTTGGACATTATGAGTTTACTATTTTACCATTTGGAATTGCGAACACCCTAGGGGTATTCATGAGTTTGATGAACGGGGTGTTCTGCGAGTACTTGGACAAGTTCGTCAAAGTATTCATTGACAATATCTTGATTTTCTCTTAGACGACAGAGGAGCATGATGAGAACTTGCGCTTGGCACTACAGTGTTTGCAAGAGAACAAATTGTATGGGAAGTTGTCCAAATGCTCATTTTATCAATCGAAGATTCAATACTTAGAGCATGTCATCTCCGATGAAGGTATCTCCATGGATCCCACAAAGGTCTAGGCTATTATGGAATGGCATGCACCGACGAATGTATAGAAAGTGTGTAACTTCATGGGTTTAGCAGGATACTATCGACAGTTCATCGAGGGATTTTCAAAGATAACAAATCTGATCACAAAATTGTAGAAGAAAAACAAGAAGTTTGTTTAGACCGAGAAATGTGCGAAAGAATTTTGGAGGCTCAAGGAGTTGTTGACAATAGCACCGATACAAAAGGTCCTTGACATGGATGAGGACTTCTTGGTATGCACTAACACATCCAAGGAAGTCTTAGGTGGAGTCTTGATGCAAGACCATCGAGTGATCACTTACATATCGAGGAAACTGAGAAGGCATGAGGAGAACTATGCAACACATGATTTGGAGTTGTTAGCCATTGTATATGCCTTGAAGGTTTGTAGACACTATCATGTTGGATGAAAATTTGAACTAAAGACTAAACACTGTGGAATACAAGAAATATTTATGCAAAGCGACCTGAACGCACGATAACGACGTTGGTCATAATTACGTAGCGAGTACGAATTTGATATTACTTACATAGAAGGAACAATGAACCAAGTGGCAGATGCATTGAGTCAGAGATCATGCATACTTTTGGTGTTACCTCTTCAGACAATTCTACGTGAAAATATTCTAACCTTACAGTGTGACAATGACTGGTACAAAGAGGTCGAGGGTTTTATCGGACAAAACATGATGATGGTACCAATATTTGAAGTACTTATGTTTGACAACGATGTATAATTGACATTTAAAAATTGGATTTACGTACCACCGAATGACGAGTTGAGGAGTTTGATCCTAAACGAGGCTCATAGAGCAATGTACATGGCTCACCCAATAGTCACGAAGACGAGGGCAGATCTTAAACCCTTATTCTTCTTGAAGGGAGTGAAGGTAGATATAGTCAACTATGTGGCCATATGTCTAGAATGTTAGCAGGTGAAGAATAAAAATAGACATCTAGCAGGATTAATACAACCACATGCTATTCCAGAATTGAAATGGGAGGATATTTCGATGGACTTTATTGTTGGATTTCCACTGACAGCAAGGAGACATGACTCGATTTTCGTATTAGTAGACAATCTGATGAAGAGTGCTCACTGTATTCCTGTGCATACGATGTAGGAGGAACCTAACATAGCTAGAGTTTTCATCAATTATATTATGAGGCGGCATGGCGTGCCTAAGAGGATTATATCCGATCATGGATCGGTGTTTACTAGACGATTTTGGACGAGTTTCCAAGAGGCCTTGGGAACCCAAATTAACTTAAGTACTGTGTACCACTTGGAGATTGATGGGAAGACCAAACAAATGAACCAGACTTTGGAGGACATGTTGCGCATGTATTTGATGGACCAATAAAAGTGTTGGGAGGAATTCTTGCCACTGGTGGAATTCACTTATAACAACAATTTCCAAAGCACCATTAAGATGGCGCCTTTTTATTTTCTTTATGGGCGACCATGTAAGACACCTTTAAGTTGGGATCAAATTGAAGATAGGGTCCTGGTGGGACCAAAGGCGATCCAAGAAATGGAAGAGAAAATTAAAAAAATAAGACAAAGGATTAAAGAAGCGCAGGATCGACAAAAGAGTATTGTCGATGCGCACCATGTTGACCATAGTTACGAGGTTGGTGATTGAGTCTTCTTGCGGGTTAAACCACATAAGAGTTTGATCAATTTTGGAAAGGGATCTAAACTCTCTCATAGGTTCATGGGACCTTTTGATATTATGGAGAGAAAGGGGCCCGTGGCCTATCGAGTAGCCTTGCCTAATTCTTTGAGGCATATGTAGGACATTTTTCACGTATTTGTTTTGACACATTATATTAGTGATCCTACACATGTTATTGACATGAGTTATTTGCATGTGTCAGATGAAGGGGTGCTCATGGCTAAGCCAATCCACATCCTGGATCATTACGTTCAACAACTACAATGTCAAATAGTAGATTAGGTCAAGGTCCAGTGGGACAACTATATTTCGCACCCAATGACCTGGGAGGATGCATATGATATGCACCAACAATTTCCATTTTTTTTTTATAGATAGACTTATGATACTGTGATACACATTATTTCGGCACTTATACTGTGAAACTTCGGGAAAAATTTTAGACCAAGAGGGATTTTATGTAACGTCCTACTCTTGCGCACTGAGCAAACTTATTCTTTGAGGACACTTGCTCACAAGTGATATGGATTATTATTCTATTAGAACATTGATTTTGATTATGAGGCATTATGGGTTGATGTCATGTTGTTTTGCTGCATTAACATAGACAGGTGCTATTGACTCATCTTTACTGAGTGTGCAGGATTTCAAACCTCGAGGGTATAGAGGTATCGAGGGAACCCCTTAGACTTCGGATCAAGTCGGGGAGTGAACTAATGGGGTTTGATTGTTTTATATGTGATATTAGTGCATCTGATTAGATTATATGATATAGATATATTTCTGACATGATTTGTTGATGATGCAAGATGACGATAGCTTTCTTATCAGACTCACATGTGGAGTAGAGGAGTCATGCTCGACTACTAGAGATGTTGAGGGAGAGGTGTGGACAACAACCCTGCCATAGCCTACTATGAATTCTATTGTGGCTCGAACTATAGGTTAATGATTACCTAGTTCAATAGGACCCACAATGTTGTGAGGGCAGACTACGACAGTTTCTCACGATGATTCTAAGGGGCATGTAATAAGGCATGGTCCTTATTCCTTAGAGGCCCTTAGTCTCCCACAAGATCACCTAGCGTAGTATTGACTCTAGGAGTTTTTTATGTCTACCAAGTTAGTCAAGAGGTGAGTGGCACCCTTGGAGAACACGGTGTGTCCTAAAGGGCACGTCGTGCAAGAAAAATGGAAAGAGGCAAGTGGCACCCTTGGATCACGTGGTGCATCCTCAAGGGCACGCCACACAAGAGAAATCAAAAGAGGCTAGTGGCACCCTTGGAGCACCTAGTGCATCTTGAAGGGAACATTGTGTGGTTATTTAATAAATGAATAAACCTAGATGGCTTTAGGATAATAAAGTGTTACAGAAGATTTGAAACCTTTCCCTAAAAAAAAAAATGTGTCGCCCCACCTAGGAATTTAAGGTCTAGGTCTAATGTTCGCCCATGGTAAAATTTTAACTTTTTACAAAAAAAAAATAATAATATAAATAAACATGTATAAAAATAAAAATAAAATAAATAATAAAGATAATTATCACTAACCTTGTGACAAGAAGGGGGTAAGCAATTAAAGTGTTTTATAAAAATATTTTGGGATAAAAACTTAACAAGGGGAATGATTGTCATACTTTTATGCTAATTAAAAATTTAATTCATTAAAAAAAAGGGGGGAGAAGGGTAAGTTTCTGCACATGCCTTTTTGAGTGTAATTAAAAAGGGAAAAAGGGGAAATCTAAAATAATTAGGAAACTAGGAAAAACAAAAATCTTAAAAGAAAGGGGAAAGACTAGGAAAAAGAAGTTAGTCAAACTTAGTAAGGTATCTACCATTTAAGAACTTTCTAATTTAAACTAAACTAGCAAATTAATAATGGGGAAAGTCATTAAAACTTGTAAGGGAATTTGGGGACACCTAGGAGCGATTCTAGGAGTGACTCTAGGTGGGTGAGGGAAATAAGGGAAATTAATTAATTAAAGAAATTAGTTTTTGGAGGAATGAGGGGGATGAGTGACACATGTACGGGGAGGAATTTTTATGAATTAATTTATTAAACATTAAATAAAATGGGATTTGCGAAAGTAAGTGACTTCGAAAATCTATATAATAGAGGGAGGAAAATGATGATGAACCTCTTCTATTTTGCATAATATTACTCTACAGAAATATATACTTGACTGACTTAGCTTGTGGGAGTTGGGATACGTAGCTCAGTGAGGAGTGGTAGGTCGGCCTTGCGAGGTGAGCTGGGAGCTAGTTTATTCTCTAGTTAGTGTGTGTTTCCCATTTGTGGCTCAAGGGAATAAGAGGGAACAAGAGTACCCCTAGCATTGGTTGGGTGGTACCAGTGAAGTTTCGTTGGTCAGTAAGCGGGAGTTGCATGGAGTGCATGAAACATCAACTTAGAGTGAGCAATCAGGAAATGATACACTTTCTTTATTTTTGCATGGTAGATTGTAGTAGGATTTATGCTTTGGATCTACATGTTTAATTGGGTAAGTAAATTGATTGTATTAGAATTCTAGTTGATGAGTGAATTTTTCCATAGCCGATAGATCAATGATTCATTGACTCCCATGGCCTTCGATTCACATCATGTCTTGACCGGCCCTGTAGTGTATTGATTTGTGAAGATTGTGGTTTTTTTTTCCTTTCGTCCCTAGCTCATTAGTCCTCGCATGAGAAGTCAATCAGGAGCATGATCTATGGTCATCTCTTCTGTAATGTCCCCCACCTCTTAGAGAGGTGAGGGGGAGACTCAGTGGCCTGGGCACCCCCACTAGGTCATAGTCTCACACTGAAGGGGGGGGAAGTCAAGAACTAGGTCATAGTATCACACTGAAGGGGGGGAAAGTCAAGAAGTTAAAAGTTATATTTTTAAGTTAACTTAAGAAATAGAAAGGATAAAGGAGTAATAGATAACTCAACAGAAGAATAGAAGATTAACCCTAGGAGTTAACCTAACTCAACATAGAATTAGAAGGAAAAGTATAAGTAAGAGGCTGGGGTGCACCTATTACTCATTCTGGTTTTGGATTAGCATTTGCTATTACTCTTGAGAATTCAATTTGGGGGTTTTGTTGTATAAACCCTTGGGAGAAAATCAGTGGTGAAATATCCACTCACCTTGTTCCACTACTTGGTCTCGGGGATGAAAGACTCCTCCACATCATTCTAGTCTCAGGGCCAGTTTATCGAGGGAGGTTCGATCCAGCTTATCTTGAGGGCCTAGGGCCACTCCGACATTTGGGTTTTGTTTTCAGGGGCATGACCATCAGTTTGAGGGATTTTCTGGAGGGTTATCATCATTCTACATTTGTCTGCAGATTGGGACATCTCGGAGCCATAGGGGACATCCTGTGATTCAGTAAAACTTATATCTAGGGAGATCTGCTTGAGATCTGAGCCTGAAACTTCTCCCACAGGATTCTCATAGCCCGATCTATATTCTTGGAGAGTTTCAGAGAATTTGGAGGCCTCCTTCATCAAGGCCGAACCTGCTAGGGTTTCAGTCATCCAGTGGGGTGCACCATTCAGTGGAGATTTCAGATCTACAACGATTGAGAAGGATCTTGGAGATTCGGGCATCTGGGTTGTTCTTACCATCACCTGATCTATATTGTTGGAGAGTTTTAGATCATTTGGAGATCTCCTTCATCAGGTTCAAACTAGCTAGGGTTTCAGTCATCTAGTGGGGCACACCATTCAATGGAGAATTTAGATCTACAGAGTTTGAGAGTGGATTTGGGAATTTGGACATCTGGGTTTTCCTTGCAGTTGCCCGATCTATCATCTGGCATATTTCTCGGGATGATTGGACACTTTTGGTAACAGGACAGAATTACTCAGGGCTTCAGCATTCTAGCAAGATGTGGCACTTTCCAACTTGGAGATTGAGTATTAGTATGGCTCAGATCTGCTTGATTTAGTCTTCATTGTATATCCAGCCTTTGGAGGCTCATTTTGTATTGTCAGGAGCATTTTGTAGCAGCTCATTTCTATTGCTTGTACGACCATCTGAGGTTTATGCCAGATCAGCCATCTATTGTATTGATCTTACATTGCTCATAATAAAAAGGTCAGATCTTTGCTTGTGCTTCTACATATTGAATATATTGTGATCTCCATGTGTTGATGAATCTTGTATACACTTAAAAACTCAATAAATTAGTAGTAGTTAGTGATTCCAAGAAAGAATTTGTCTTGGGATCATTACAGTGGTATCAGAGCCTCGATCCTCCAAACCTATGGAGAGATCGGTGCATGAAGAAGTATAGGGGAATTGCCATGGGTCGAAGGAAGATAAACAACAGTGAAATAGAGGTATAAATAGAAGGGTCAGGAGATGACCATGAGCCTCAGGGCTTGGTTTTCTTAGTAACTAAATTTGATAATTTCCAACAAAACATGAACCGCACAGAAAGCACATTGGTCCGACAGTTGGATGAGTATCATGAAACCAGCAGAAGGGGACAGGCCAAAATCTCTGAAAACTTGAAGAAAGTTTATGAGAATATACAGAAGATGAATGAGAACCAAAAGAGGATAACTGACCTTCTGATGCAAGTAACCCATCGAGGCAAAGATTTTGATACGTATGGGAAAAAGGAGGCTGGAGGGTCTGGTGGAACCCATGAGGAAGATAGATATAACCTGGGGAAAGCACCAGGATCTGAAGGAAGTCTTGGAGGTGGCACATTCCATGGGCATATGGGTAGCAGGACCAATCATAGGCTGTACATGCCAGTATTCACAGATGAACCGCTAGGCCAACACTCAGGTAGCAGAGCTAACCCCAGACCATACATGCCCACATTTACAGATGAGAAAGAGCAGCATGAACAGGTTGAAGATTTTGTGGAACAATTAGCCAGGAGTACCAGGGAATACTACAGCTTGGATATGAAAGTTCAAAGATAGATGTCCCTAGACCAGTATTGTCAACTCAGGTTCAGAAACTAGCCTAGGACAAACCACATGGGTAGATTTGAGTTTGAGTGAAGGGCAGCGAAGATAGAGATTCCATACTTTGATGGTACGGCTAAGATGACAACACAAGCATGGGTGCATAAGCTGGATACTTACCTGCAGCTTAACCCCATGAGAGAGATGGAGGCCATAAAGTTTGCCACTATGTACTTGGATGGCAAGGCCCACAACTGGTGGTACCATGGGCTCACCACACTCGGCCACAACCAGATTATATCCTATATAGAATTCACTCAAAGGATCATTGATAGATTTGATCTAGGAGATCCTGAGTTACATTTCCATGAGCTCACCCAACTCAAGAAAACAGGTACAGCTGAGGCGTACATTGATGAGTTCCAGAGATTGGCAGTGATGGTGCAAGATATGTCCCCAACCAGGCTCATGATGCTCTTTACAGAATGATTGATGGAACCCTTGAAGGGTTGGGTTAAGGCCTTCAAGCCTACCAGCTTACAGGAAGCCATTTGGAAGACGAGGGATCTAGGTCCAGCTACTAAACCAAAATTTATACCCAGACCACCTCTTAACAATGGTGGAAGAGATCAAAGGCCTCCAATAAACCAGGGAGGATGTGACCCTAAGGGTTATGACAAGGGATGTGGAATAATAAATGACAACACCAGGAGGGAACTGAGAAGGAAGCAACTCTGCTTCACATGCAAGGAGCCATGGAATCCCTCACACAAGTGCATGGGATGAGGACAGGTACATTACATTGAGGTCACCTCAGATGATGAAGAAGAGGATGAGTATGGTCAGATACAAAACATGGAGGTCGAAACATTGGAGAAAACAGAAGAGGAGGTTCCAGAACTAGACTGTGCAGCTGGAGAGAAGGCTACGTTAGCATCTATCAGTAGGGTACCCAATTTCAACACCTTCAGGATGAGAGGGGTCTTACAAGGACAGAGAGTGTCGGTTCTGATTGATGGAGGAGCTTCCCACAACTTCATTGATGCAGCATTACTGAAGAGGAGGCACATACCTACAATAGAGTTTGAAGGATTCAAAGTGGAGGTAGAAGGTGGTAGTACTATGCCCTATAACAGATACATACCGGGTATGAAACTCACCTTGGGAAGGCATGAGTTAGTTCAGGATGTGTATGTGATGGATCTTCCTGATACCAACATCATCCTAGGGGTGCAGTGGCTCAGCACTTTAGGACCCATCACCACAAATTACAAGACCATAGAAATGTC
>ML780718.1:195334-224968 GCA_009831015.1 Picea engelmannii
GTCATAGTCTCACACTGAAGGGGGGGAAAGTCAAGAAGTTAAAAGTTATATTTTTAAGTTGACTTAAGAAAGGGAAAGGATAAAGGAGTAATAGATAACTCAACAAAAGAATAGAAGATTAACCCTGGGAGTTAACCTAACTCGACAGAGAATTAGAAGGAAAAGTATAAGTAAGAGGTTGGGGTGAACCTATTACTCATTCTGGTTCTGGATTAGCATTTTCTATTGCTCTTGAGCATTCAGTTTGGGGGTTTTGTTGTACAAACCCTTGGGAGCAACTCAGCGGTGAAATATCCACTCACCTTGTTCCATAGCTTGGTCTCGGGGATGAAAGACTCCTCCACACCATTCTAGTCTCAAGGCCAGTTTATCGAGGGAGGTTCGATCCAGCTTATCCTGAGGGCCTAGGGCCATTTCGACAGTTGGGTTTTGTTTGCAAGGGCATGACCATCAGTTTGAGGGATTTTCTGGAGGGTTATCATCATTCTACATTTGTCTACAGATTGGGACGTCTCGAAGCCATAGGGGACATCCTGTGATTCAGTAAAACTCAGATCTAGGGAGATCTGCTTGAGATCTGAGCCTGAAACTTCTCCCATGGGATTCTCATAGCCCGATCTATATTCTTGGATATTTTTAGAGCATTTGGAGGCCTCCTTCATCAGGGCTAAACCTGTTAGGGTTTCAGTCATCCGGTGGGGCGCACCATTCAATGGAGATTTCAGATCTACAACGATTGAGAGGGATCTTGGAGATTCGGGCATCTAGGTTGTTCTTACCATCACCCTTTCTATATTCTTGGAGAGTTTCAGATCATTTTGAGATCTCCTTCATCAGGGTCAAACCAGCTAGGGTTTCAGTCATCTAGTGGGGCACACCATTCAATGGAGAATTTAGATCTACAGAGTTTGAGAGTGGATTTGGGAATTTGGACATCTGGGTTTTCCTTGCAGTTGCCCGATCTATCATCTGGCATATTTCTCAGGATGATTGGACACTTTTGGTAACAGGACAGAATTACTCAGGGCTTCAGCATTCTAGCAAGATGTGGCACTTTCCAGCTTGGAGATTGAGTATTAGTATGGCTCAGATCTGCTTGATTTAGTCTTCATTTTGTAAATGGAAATGGAAAAACATTTTTATTTGATTTCCTATTTTCATTTTGTATTGATATCCTGGAAATGGAAAAATGTTTTTATTTGTTATTCCTGTTTCCATTTTATTGGTATTCTAGCAATGGAAAAACAAATTGATTTCATGTCTGTATTTTTGTATTGTTATCCTAGAATGGAAAAACGTTCTTTTGTGTTAGTCATGTCTGCGTTGTATTGGTATCCTAGCAAAGGAAAAAAAAAATCATTTCCCTGTATGTGTTTTTATAATTGGTATCCTGGTAAGGAAAGGGCATCTTGGTCATTCTTGTATACGTTTTCATTTCGCATCTGGGCAATGAAAAAGGGAAACCATGATTTTTCCATTCAAAACATGTCTGAGATTGTCGTTGAAGTGCCCATGTTTTGATTTTAAAATTTGACAGAGATTGTCATTGACATGCCCATGTTTTTTCTTTTAAAAGTTGACAGAGATTGCTATTGAAATGCCCACATTTTTTCTCTTAAAATTTGACAGAGATTGTTGTTGAAATGCCCACATTTTTTGCCTTTAAAAGTTGACAGAGATTGTTGTTGAAATGCCCACGTTTTTTCTTTTAAAAGTTGACATAGATTGTTGTTGAAATGCCCATGCTTTTGTGTTTAAAAGTTGATTGATATTGTTGCTGAAATGACCATGTTTTTCCTTTCAAAAGTTGACAGAGATTGTTGTTGAAATACCCACATTTTTTCCTTTAAATTGATTGACTGAGTTTGTTTTTGAAGGGACACGAATTGCTAGTTAGAATGATGACTGTGTTTGTTGGAATGGACATGAAATTGCCTTAAATGTTGACTGAGTTGTTGTTGAATGACCACGAGTTGATCCTTCTGTAGTCTTGTATTGTCCTTTTAATCTCCCTCACTTAGAGTGTATACCCAGCGTTATCACTAACAAACTTTAATTACCACAATGATGTTAATGGCCATATTAATGACCATGTTAATTACAATGATAAATTCTATATTAAATGCCATATTAATTGCCAGAACAATTGCTACAACAATATTAATGGTTAGCAGTTTCCTTCTTACTGTTAATTGCCATGTTAAATTGCAATGTAAATGCTATATTATTTTCCATATTAATTGCCATGTTATTTTCTACAGTGAGTTAATGATCTGTAGATTCCTTCTTATTGATTAATTGTCGCAGCGAGTTAAATGGTTAACAGTATGTAATTGCCTTGTTATTGAGCTATTAATTGTTATGTAATAGTCATATAAATTGCCTTGTTATTGTTGTATTAATTTTTATGTTAAACAACATGTTAATATCCTTGTTATTGCTTTATTACTTGTTATGATAACAGTTATGTAAATCTCTTTCCTATTGCGCTATTAATTGTCATGTTATCAGTCATGTAATTGCCATGTTCCTGTTATATTAATTGTTATGTTAATCATCATGTTAATCACCTTGTTATTTCTATATTACTTGTTATGATAAAATTCATGTGAATTTCCTTTTTATTGCTAATTTAATCGTTAGGTAACTACTATGTTAATTGCCTTGTTATATTTCTACAATGATGTTAGTAGTTAGCAGTTCCTTCTCAATGATAATAGACAACTAGTATTGTTTGTTCGGTCAATATAGCTAGACTACATGTTGATATTACATTGTTCATAAGTGTTACAATGGTTGCATCCTATATTAATATTTTTAATATTGTTATTCAAGTTAATGGTTAGTTATATGGTATTTATAATTATAGTTTTAGTATTGATTACATAGACTTGCAAGATTGATTGTATTAACGTTAAATTAGCGGGTGGATTATTGACTATTTGCAACTTTGACGTGCCCCGTTTAGATTGGAACCCATGTTAAAATAGATTTTAATCATTGACTGGTTCAGACTGGGTGATTGATTGGGTCATGGATGATGTTGTGTATTGGCTTGCATCATCCCTTGTCTTCATCCTCTGGCATTTCATCGACATGTTGTTGGCGTATGGGTGTGGTTTTCCTTTTGGTATTTAGCTTCTAGCGCGTCAGATTTATATAGAGTCCCTGGTCCTTATAGGATGAGTGGTGCCAAGGTTATCAATGCATCTATCACCTATGGATGACATGATTCCTGATGAGGGGATCATGGCACGCTCCATGGGATAGTGGCGAACAAAAATATGGTTGGAGTTGGTGTGTGTTGGGGAGTGTTTTCGAGCATGGTAAGTTGTTTGGGTACACGGGTGGAACTCCTTCGTGCATTTGGTTTGTGTGCCTTGAGGTTCTAGTCTTGTTCGTCAACATCATTATGTCGAGAAGGTGAATTTTTCCCTTAGCATGTAGGAGTGTCTTGTTGCATCGGGCGGGTAGTCGTTCCTCCTTTTTATTCTGCACATCTTTCCCAACTACCCTTGTGCCAGTGAGTGGAGTCGCAGTTGCATGTTTCCTAGGTTGTGTGCTTCTATTCATCGTATGTGGTGCAGTTAAATCATTGTCTTCATTGCCTTCTTGCCTCTTAATTCTTAAAAAACAAAACGAAAAGAAATTGCTTCTCCCGTGGCCGTAACAAAGGGGATGTTACGCAACACATCTTGAAAATTTATTTTTCAAGGAAGTTGTTCGTCTCCATGGATTACCCAAAAGTATTGTCTCAAACAAAGATACTAAATTTGTTGGTCATTTCTAGAGAAAACTGTGGAAGAAGTTGGGGACAAATTTTTCCTTCAACTTAGATTATCACCCTCAGATAGATAGAAAGATTGAGGTGGTCAACAAAAGTTTGGGAAACTTATTAACGAGTCTGGTTACTGAGCATCATAATCAGTGGGATCATATTCTGCCACTAGCAAAATTTTCATACAATGACTCACCAAAAAGGAGCACTGGAAAGAGCCCACTCCAAATATTGTATGGAACGAAGCCAAGAAGAGTAGATGAATTGAGGCACTTGGAATAGACTGAGATCAGAAGAAATAGTGTAGAAGTTTTTGCTACAGAAATGCAGAAGATCCATATCCATATCAGAGAGAAGTTGCAAAAATCTAGCCAAGAGTACAATCCCAGAGTTGATGAACGTCACAGAGAGGTTCAATTTGAAGTAGGAGATCAGGTTCTAGCACATCTCAAGAGATAAAGGTTTCCAATATGAACATATAACAAGTTTAAGATGAAAAATATAGGGCCATGTAAGATCTTAAGGAAGTTTGATGAAAATGCCTATGAGATTGAGTTTCTAGATAATGTGGGCATATCACCCATATTCAACATATCATACATATATCCTTACAGGGAAGATGACACAGAGAGATGGGAACATCAAGAGAAGATTCAGTTGGAGAAGAAAATTCCTCCAACAAAAAAACCCCAGATGGAAAAGATCGTTGATTGGAGGATTGGCAAGAAGATCAGGAGGAAGACCTATTTTGAATATTTAGTCAAGTGGAAGGGGCACCTGATAGAATATGCTAGTTGGAAAAATGAAGCTGATATCCAAAAGCATGGAAAGTCAATGCGGGAGCTCATGGACAGGAGTCCATGACTTTTTTCCCAAAGGAGTATGATGTAGGAGAATCATCAACAAGCACACGTGGAGGGAAAAGACAATGTTTCATCGAGCCTTTGAATCATTTTAGAATCTTAACCACTGGTGTTTCCTGCAAATATTTTTGAAATGATTAAAAACTAAATAAGATCAAATTCTTTGGATATGAGTGATCACGAGTGACCTAGGAATTTCACTCCTAGTCTTTAATGTAATGGAAATTAAGTAGCAGTTAGTTTTGTTTCTCGGGTAGGCGAGTAGTCAAGGGGGGGGGGGGGGGGGGGTGGAACCCTAAGAACCCTCTGAAATAAATAGAGGTTTCGTACGCCGAAATGAGGCTGTTGAAAGTTAGTAGGAGTTTGTTGTGATTTAGTTTCTTTTGAGTTTTGTTGTTGTTTTATCATAACTGTAGCCAATTTAATTTTGAATGAATATAATAGAGGAAAATTGATCCAATGCATGGTGATGCTACAATTTACAATTCCTTGTTATTTTTGGTTTCATAAATGAATAAGTTATGTTGTTGAATACATGAAACTGTGAAGTGTTTAGATAAGTTTCAATC
Organism: Picea engelmannii; assembly: GCA_009831015.1. Taxonomy (NCBI): domain Eukaryota; kingdom Viridiplantae; phylum Streptophyta; class Pinopsida; order Pinales; family Pinaceae; genus Picea; species Picea engelmannii. Next base: position 200,545 of record ML780718.1, read on the forward strand.
ATTCTCTTCATTGAGTCCATGCAAGGTGTGCATATAGTCTGCAAGGAGTGTGTTTACAGATTTTAGTTTGACTCAGAATATCAGAAGAGATAAATGCAAAACTTTCCTTTCCAAGGAGTGCAAAGAGACTACTACAAGGTGTGCACAGTCGCCATAAGAAATTAATCCTTGCATGAGAACCTATTGCAAGGAGTGCATAGATTCAAAAAATGACTAAGTGTCGAGAACAAGACTAAGAAGCGCAAGGAGTGCGTAAAGAGATTTCATTGGAAGAAATCACTAAGCTCAGATTCTGTTAGAGATTCTGAGTTCATAAGGAGTGCTTCGGAATCAATCTCAGGAGAGACAACAACCAAGAATAAATAAGGGGGAGGAAGTCTATTTAAGGTTCTTAAGTGATGACTGAGATCTGTTCAGAGGAATGAGATCATCCTAGGCCATCAGATCTAGAAAAAGTTACACAATTATTAATCACGAGTTCTTTCAAGGCTTCATAGATCGAAGGATTCGAAGTATTGAGGAGACAAAAATACCTAAACTCCAAAGTCCAAAATAAATATGGATTGTCATATTTATAAGGACGCATGGCGACCGATCACAAGCTTCGGATAAAAGCTTGTGGGTTTCAGTTGAGATTCGAAATTCCTGAAACCTAAAGTGAATCTGGACCGTTAGATCTAGAGGGAAGCATAGAAGAAATCCACTCACTCTGAGATAATGAAAAATTTAAGATTTGATATTTCCAAAGTTCGAAATCCAAAAACGGTTAGAGCCATCAATTTGAGGAGGACATGTGGCAAGAGATCTGTCATTATAGATAAAGTGACGTTTGAGAGTTGAAAACTCTGAAACCCAAATCTCAAAGTAAATCAATATTGTTGATTTGAAAGGAGAAGATATGAACCTTTGATCGAGAGGTCCTACCTGAGATCACAAGATAAATAGTTGTGTTGCATTGCAGGGACAAAAATTGATTGGAGTTTAAAAATCTGAGAGTGGGCTGCAACTAAAACGACTGTATTGGAAACAGGAGACGTGGCAATTGGAGGTGAATTGCAGGGAGAAAAGAGATGGGGCCTTAAAATACTTTAGGCCATGCTCATAATTACATTTTTACATGAGGACATAGCCCGAGGTCACATACAGGAAAGAGATAATGGAAGAAGAGCTAGTGCCTAGAACTAGAAGTTCAACAACGCGAAAGGAGAGGTTGTGGGTGCCATAGAACCTGCACCAAGAGTCTAGAAGGGAATGTGTTAAATCACTAGTGAGACCATTAAGGTTTCAGAGAGCCAATTTATCTCCAAGAATCGAAGAGCCAATGGGCGCAAAAAACATTTTGATAAGATGTGTACTAGAACATGAATGGCCTAGAATTTTGGCAAAATCTCGTGAGGAACTAACTAGAGAACACTACGTAGGAAAAAATATCACACAAAAGGTATTACGCACAAAACTATGGTGGCCAAGAATTCAAAAATATGTTAAGGAATATTTCTAGAGATGTGATGTCTATCAGAGGGTTGGTAAACCTAATAGAAGGGATGAGATGCCCCTAATACCACAAGTAACTTTGTAGGTATTTGAAAAATGGGAAATAGACTTTGTGGGGCCAATCCATCCACCAAAAAAAGGTTAGGAGCAAGATGTATCATTACTGTGAGAGAATACTTAACAAGATGGGTAAAAGAAACACCATTCAAAGATTGCAGTGTAGAGACATCAACACACTTCCTATTTGAGTAAGTTCTCATTATATTTGTTTGTCAAAGGATTTTGATGAGTGACCAGGGAACTCACTGTATCAACGATACTATCAAAGATATGACTGAGGAGTTTGAAGTCTATAATCATAAGAGTACACCATACCATCCTCAAGAAAATGGAACAATAGAAGCCTTCAATACAATCTTGGGAAATGCCTTAATGAAGATATGGAAATTCAACAAGGATGATTGGGAATTGAAAATAACAACAGTACTATGGGCATACATGACTACAAGTAATAAGTTGATAGGACATACACCATTCAAGTTGGTGTATGGGCAAGAAGCATTGGTGCCAATGAAATTCCTGGTACCCAATTTGCACATAGCAACAATCACCAACATGAGAGAAAGAGGCGCATTAAAGGAAATATTTAACAAAATAATGGATATGGAACAGGATAGGATCCTTGCAGGATTTCATCAATAAGTACAGAAAGAAATAGACAAATTTTGGCATGAAATACATATAACGAGGAAGAGATTCAAGGAAGGAGACCTAGTCTTGGTCTATGACAATAAAAATTTTCAACATACTATTAAATTCATAATGGATTGGTTAGGTTCCTATGAAGTAAATATTGTCACAGATGGGGGATATGTGCAACTAAAATATTTGTAAGGAACATATATGAAAGGAATGTTCAATGGGATTCGATTGAAACTGTACAGGGACAATCAACTTCCTATCGCTTAAAATTTACAATGTAGTAAGAAATGCATGTGCATAGTGTACTATAGTAGAATTTAAGATATAAAAAAGAGAAAAATAAATATAAAGGAGAAAAAAAAGGAAAAATAATTTGAAAAATAGAAAAGAAAGAAAATACAACAATTACTACGAAACAGGGTGCACAGAAAAAGTGAAATCAGTGCCACAAATGAGAAAATGTCTATGTGCGATAGATCCATAATAGGAAGAAAAAATCATAGTGGAAATTCATGTAGAACATAAAAAGTTGCAGGGCACTGGAAAAAGGTACCAACGGTCTGAAAAAGAAAAAAACGACGGTTAGGGAAAAAGGTGCCAACTAGCGGCATTTATGAAAATTAAATGGAACGTACTCATAAATATTTATTTCATTAATTGCAGCCAGGGAATCTTCTCCAAGAAGATTCACAACATTGATGTAACATGCTATATGAAGGATATCACATCGAAAGCATTAGAAGTGCTCACAGAGAAGGTCACGCAGGTCGAGGCAAGAGGAAGGGAACTTGCAAACAAGTTCCATAGTCTAAAAGAGGTTGTTGAGGTAGTGTGCACTGCCTAGGTGGCTCGGGATGAGCCACATGTCAGTGTTGGGAGCCTGTTGGGAACAATACAAGTTTGAATAAAAACCCATTTTTGGGAAGACGAAGCTTAATTTGGAAAAAGACAATTAGCAGTAGTATGTGCAAGGAAAAAACACATACAAAGGAGGAAAGCATGCAAGGTGTGCATGAAGGAAAACCTAACCACTTCAGGGTTAGGGTTTTCATAAGACATTGTAATGGTTGATAAACTATAAATTAGTATAAGTATGCACCTAGGAGGTCTAGGTCAGGGTGTGTGATTGTTTTTATGGTTGTTCTTGAGTTTTTTTCTATTCAGATAAGGAAACTACTGTAAGATATAAGAAACTTTTGTAATTTGTTGAGATGTAGGATAGTCAACTAGTTAGATATTAAGGGTTATTTCACATGCTATGGATCCTGGTGCGATCTATTCAATCTCACAGAGGTGGTGGAACCTGTTTTGTGGTTGTAGGATCAAAATTGTAGTGCCCATGACACCATATTTTGTAGCAACATAACAAGAAGAGCCTAATAATCCAAATCTTTGTGGGCGTAGCTGAGGAGGGGGTGAACCATGGTAAATATGCACTCCTTGCACATGCTTGTAGAAGAGAACCAAATGAAACTTATCTAATATCTTACAGATTCTTACATTCAACCATGTAAATGCATTCACAACATAAGAACAAGTAATAACATAGAATTGCAACTAAAAATAAATCCTAACATTAATTGATTTAGATAGACACAGTACATAAACAACAAACATTTGGAACAACACTTCTTTGTTATATTCATTCAAATGATATGTACATGGACTCATACAATGCTCTTCATCATCTCTCCACAACTCTTAACAATAAAAAAAAAAACCTCTCACCAGCAATAACCTTCAGCTACAATAATCTTCATCAGAAATAACCTTTAGCTACAATAATCTTCAACATCAATAACCTTCAGTAGCAATAACCTTCAATAGCCTCATTTGAGCAACAATACATTTATTTATACAAAAGAAATCATAGATATTTTCTCTTTGAATACCTTAGTGCTATCCTATCGAAATAAAAGTTCTCAAATACTAAGGATTTATTACAATAAATGTTTGAGATAGACAAATAATAGAAAACTCTTCGAATTTGTACTTCTATAACATTAAATAAAAATACATTCTCCGACAATCTCATGCAATGGTTCAACTTATAAGAATTAAAGATATTCTTAAATTACATTATTTTCAAGATATTTTCATGATATTCCCTGTTACACATGATTTTGGTCACTCTGGTGATGTCTTAACAATGGTGTATTCAGGCTCCCAACAAGGACTTTTTTCCTTAAAAAAGTGGCTCTTGTCTCCTTCCAAAAACATATTTTTAAAGTGAGTTTACAAGCTGCCTATAGCCTAGGGTGTGAGAATCCCTCATTCATGTAGGCCACCTTCACTTAGGGTGTAAACTTCTCACATTTTGCTCCATACACAGGGTGTGAACCTGTTTTTAAGCTTGGAAAGGAGAAGAGGTCTTGAGGGTTCTAGAAGGGAATCTTATAGAAAATGAGTTGGCATTCATATGGTTGTCATTTTACTAACTTCTTAGATTTGATGGGATCATTCTCATCCATGTAACCATCTCTCCTTCTCCTATATATTGAAATGTTTCTCATGGAAAAGGTTAAGCAAGATTGAATGAATAATTGGTGAAAGAATTGTGTGAAGAACCCTACTTGGACAGAAGCTGGAAGACTCTAGTTGGTCTATCAAGAGGAATTGGATCTTCTTCATGCATGTACAAAGAAAGTGTGTGTGTTGGAACCAAGGGTCACTGAAAGGAAGCTTGCAACATCAAGGTGATCATGTTGTATCTTCTACTTTCAATTAATATGATACAACGACATGTCCTTTTCCCATAAAGTCACTCTTACTTTATTGTGTAATTCCTTGATCATATGCATAATTTGATGTTGAATACATTTTTCTATCTTCACTTTGGTTGGTTTGTGTTGTCTTGGACTTGACCTCACGAGAGCACCAAAGTGAAGTGAGAACAACAGAGACCTAAGGAAGCAATATAAAGGTATGTCACTTATTCCTTCCTATTAGCAAATTGAATGATTACAACTTAGGTAAAGTGTCATGTCCATCCCTATTTTGTTCTAGATCCAGGTGAATCTAGGGAGATCTGTTAGTGTCTGCATCTATCAATTAGTCTGATAACAAAATTGGTGAATCCACTGGGGATGTAACCCTTTTTTTAGTGGTTTTTGGTGTTTTTCCTTGGCCATTTTATCTTACCTTACCATTTTTCATTTCTATCAATCTCTGAGTCTTGAAGAGACCCTGACAGACTCTCTGGGTCTAGAGGTTCCTTCAAATTTTTTGTCTTTTTCCAAATTTTGCTTAGTTTCGGGCATTCTCGCACTGAACCCTTCTCTAGCCTGCGAGAACCACTAGAGTTTGCAGTCTCCTATTTATTACAATGCGAACCTCTCGCACTCTTCTTGTGACGAGCCTATGAGAATGATTCATTCTCGCACTACATAACATTGCCTTCCTGCGAACCCATTTGCAAAATTTTGGGATTAAGTTTTATTGTATACTCAGATGCCCAGATTTGTATGTGTGTATGAAAATAACTTCTTTTTCTAGTGATTGATTGTTTCTTGACTTCATATTTTGTGAATGATTTGTCTTTGGAAATTGAAATCTCTTCTTGTTCATTTTTTCTCAACAATTATCTCTTGACCTTTTCTTAACGAGGATATAATCTTTGGTTCTGAAATCTAAGTGCTTGTTTGGTTGGGAGCCGGTGATTGGTTTAAAAGTTTAGATTAATCATCTTTATCCATTGCTCGTTACTTGCAATATTGTTTCCCTCATGCATTTGAAAAGACTAGGCTTGTCTACTTGTTATTTTTGTCTTCATTGAAAGATTGGTTTGGGTTTTGTTGTATATTGTTTTTCATTAGTTGCTAGTTTTTCTTAGTTCCACCACTATTGTGTGGATTCTATCAAAAATTAAAAGACATTTTTCTTTTTAAAGAAATTTTTTATTTGGAAAATATTGGCATTCAATTGTTGAAATAAAAAGAATAGCGAATTGGCATTGGTCATGATTCATTGATATTGCATTTCAAAGAAGATTGTATATCGTAGTTCAAATTGTTCCAGAAAACTTCTCTTTCCCTCCTATAAATAGGATTCATCAGACAAAAAATTGGCATCTTTCATTCCTATCTATGCATAGTTGGGTTAGAGTCTCACACAACATCGGTCTCATTTCCGTCTCCTTTAAGTAACAACAACCTTTAATAATATTGCGCAATTTTAAAAATTTAACTAGTAACTCTTTTCTAGGACTCTATTACACCAACGTTAGCTAGGATAGAGCTTTGGAATAGGCAGAGAGATACACTCTCCAAATCCCAAAACCCACAATAGCATCTTGTGGTAAGGAGTGTCAAATTCCATTTGCAACATTTTGTCCTGGGAAGCCCTTCTCACACAAGGGTCAAACCCGAGGTCGCATTGATATTGAAAGAGTTACTCACCCTGCTTTGTTGATATCAGTTTAGAGATTGCACATATTATGGGGGTCACTTGAGGTTATACCCAAAATGATGAGTGGAATCCTCTCAAGCTAATTTTGGGCTAGATACCCTGCCCTTTCCTGTGAATCAGACTGTCGACTGTCCCCCTAGGATTTATTTTTGTTGGTGGTAACCTTAGTGGCCTATATTCTTAGGGTCTTACACAAGGTGAATGTGAAGGGGCAAGTCTTCATGGTACCTGGAATTGATGTTGGTCAAACTCACTCAGGCTCCTTGGAGGGTATACCCACGATGATGTGTGGGATCTTGCACCAGGGTGTAAGTCCGTTAAGCAGGTCATCAACGTAACTTTTCCACCCTAGCGGAGCCCCTTCTTGTCTCATTATTGCAATGTTGTATTTCATCACCAACTAGTGACTTCGGAATTAGAAGGTCTTGTTTGCTCAGTTTTGCTTCCTAGATTTTTATTAGCACATGTTGTTTGTTTACCCAAGTTGACCATATAATTTTCTTTGTAAGTTTTCAATTCAATCACAATTGACCCTCCACGTCATTCACATAGAATGAAAGGCTTACCCCCATAAAATATGGAAGGCTCTCAACCCTTGCCTACCAACTCACCAGAGGGCTCTCCTCAACAGAGTGAAGTCCAAGACGTTACCACTCCACAAGTGGAAAGAACTAACTCTATAGAATGGTTCTGAATTACCAATTCTCAAGAGGAATTTTGAATTCATCCTGACTTCAAGAGACGTATTATGCAAGTGAATTATTCTGGAGACTTAGTTGTTCTATCTTTTGGATCACCGACTGGACCTTTCCCAAGACCTGAGGGTCAAGATCCTTTTTGGACTATTGGCATTTTTAGATGGGATCTCGTTGGCTCAGGAGAAGGCATTGATATCACCGTCTCACCTACGCTACTCAAAACATCTGATCCAGATGCAGTACCTTTCACTACTGCTTATTATTTTCCTAGTATAGAAGCTCCACAAGCTGACCACATTTTGACTCTCCCTTTACAAGTGGTCCATTACATAGATACTACGAGCCTTCACACTGAGATTACCATGGCTAGCCAATCCCCCATTGGCACATCGTTTTCTCCCATAGTCACCCTGGCACTTCCACCTGGATACCATGCGTTGAATGCCTCTATTCCCTCTCCCATACAAATCACATCCGGAACTCCTCATGGTCCAACTCCTTCTGGGAAATCTCCTCCAAGTTTCACTCTGACACTTCCTACACCTCCTTTCATAGGCCCTATTACATCCTCTATAGGAGGCACTGATCTTAGTGGCACCATTCCATCATTCACACCAAATTACCAGATTCCTATTGGTGAACAATTTCACCAAGGAGGCCCAAATCAACCCCCCTTTGCAGGACAAATCCCAATCGGAACACAACCCCCGATTGGAGGGAAACCCCCCACCAACCCCACCCTATGGATAAAACATACCTCCATCTTTGGCCCAGTATCGGAATCATCTTATAAAACATAACCCTCATTTGACTGGGGGGCAACAACTTTTGGCTAGCTTCATCATACCCCCTAGTACAAGCCAACCCTATATAGGTACGTCTAATCCTATTTGGAGCTTGAATGCTCAACCCCACACCCTCATTCAAGGGTACAACCCTATAAATTACTTACCTCCACACCAACCATCAAATGTACCTGGATCTTTGCAATATATGCAAACTGCTTATGGTCCCACTGGTTTGCCGACGGGACTCCCTCCCCAAAGTCACCAGTACCCGCATATGAATAGAAAGTTACCTTTCTTAGCCACCATAGACCTCCCGGATCTATCAAGGATTTTAAATGATCTTATCTTTCACTCTCCCCAATGGCCCTCTATACCGACCAAACTACCATCTGACATCGCTAAATTCGATGGAAAACCGGGAGAGGACTCAAACAATCATGTAATGACTTTTCACCTTTGGTGTTCATCCAACTCCTTGATGTATGAATCTATTCGTTTACGCCTTTTTTAGTGAACCCTCACGGATTCTACCGCGAAGTGGTATATAGAATTATCACGATGTTTCTTTGCCAACTTCAACACCCTCGCTATGGCTTTCCTTACCCACTACCAGTTATCGATCCGCTATGAAACAGGGACCGAGATTTTGAGTTCTTTCAAACAAACCAAAGACACTCATGAGTACTTTCTTATACATTATGTGTACTATGTTCTTATGTTGTTTTTCCATGAATTTCCGCACATAGGATTTCAAATAAAATAATGGAACATTTCACATAAGGAAGACTAAAGAGGTTTTCATTCACTTCCAATTCAAGCACATAGACTTCAACTTTACCTTTAATTTCAAATCGCTCAACTAAAATGATCTATTACTGACCCTTTTGAAGGAGTGACATAATTAACCATTTATTGGAAACTTATCACTCCTGGGTTTAGATCATTCATTCAACTTCTCACTGAAATATGCAACATGCCTATAATATTGGCTTAATACTGCTCCAGTTGCATCTCTAGTAGCATCACATCTTACTTAAAATGTCTTCCCGAAATATGGCAAGACCATAACTAGTTGTTCTGTTATATTTTCCTTTAATATACAAAATATTTTCTTATCTTCTTTTGTCCACTTAAAATAATTGTGTCTTTCATTCATCGTATCCATCATTTGTGTACAAATGGCACTAGAATTTCTAATGAACTTCATATAAAAAATTGTGAATCCATGGAAGATTCTCACCTCAAATATGCTTCTTTGTGATGACCGTTCTTTGATTGCCCTCACCTTCTATGGATCCATCTTCAATTCATTCAAAGAGATCAAAAAACCCAATTAAATGAGTTATGTCTTCATAAAGGAATATTTCTTCAGATTTATCAGAAAAATTTCTCATTGCAATCTTATCGTCACCAATGCCAAGTGCCTCAAATGTTGTTCTTCATTTTTACTGAAGACTAATATATCATCTCGATATACAATTAGAAACTTACCAATAAAATATTTCAATACATCATTCATCAACCTCATAAAAGTACTCGAGGCATTTGTTAAGACAAACGACATAACAAGACACTCATACAACCCTCTGTTTGTTTTGAAGGATGTTTTGCATGTATCACCTTCTCTCATTCTTATCTGGTGATATCCACTCTTTATATCTATCTTTGAAAAATAATTTACTCCACTCAAACAATCCATTAAGTCATCCATCCTAGGTAAAGGAAATATGTACCTATTCACAATATTATTTATTTCCCTTGAGTCTGTACACATTCTCCATACTCCATCATTTTTAGGACTTAAGACAGTTGGTACTGAATATGGAATCAATATTTCTCTGACCAAACTCTTATCAATCAAATCCTGGACTTGTTCCTTTACCTCCTCATTTTCTTGAGGTGTCAATATTTATGCTTCTTTTTTCAAAACACTCACCCCTAGTACTAGATAAATGTTATGGTTGACACTCCTGATGGGTGGCAATGAGATTGATAACTCATCCACTACTATGTCACCAAAATTATCCATTAGATCCTAAATTTATTCAGGTAGATCATCCATAGAAGTACTTGTAAGGATAACTCTTGGATTCATCACCATAATAAACCGCATCTCTTGTTCCTTCTTCACTTCACTCAGGATTTCCTTCCCACTCATGAGAATTATACTTGTGTGGGATTCTTCCTTTACCTTTTTTTCCTCAATTGGGAACAACATGTGTGTCGTACCATTCTTCTCCATAGTATAAGTATTTTTTCTCTGATCATGAATGAAATTCTTATCAAAATTCCATGGTCTCCCCAACAAAACATGAAATAAATTCATGGGAATCACATCACACAAAATCTCATCTCTATATTATCCTATCTTAAATCCAACTAGGCATTGTTTAGTAATCATTACCTATTTCCCTTTTTGCAACCATGAGACTCTATATGGAATCAAATGTGCAGTTGTTTCCAGCTCCAATTTCTCCACCATATTTGTGAATACTAAGTTATCAGTGCTCCCACTATCAATTATCACCTTGCATACCTTGTCTTTAGTCGTGGAAGCAGTTCTGAACAAAATGTTCCTCTACATTGGTTTTTCAACCTATGGCTATGGCTTCAAGAGAATCTTCTTCATCATCAAAGATTTCCCATCTTCTGCACCTTCTGCTTCAACATTCTGTTTCTACACTTTCGAAATGTAACCTTCACCTACTCCTTCTTTGTTTATCTTGAGGAATTCCCAATACATGTGCCTTTTCTTTCCACATGCATAGCATTTCACTTCTCCTCCTCTGCCACCTCCTCAAGGAAAAGAGTTTATTCCACCATATTGTCTAACTCGGGAACTTCTTCCTATTTCTGAGTGATTATGTGGTTTTCTAGTCTCAACCTTGGGCTTTTGTGCCTTGTCATGGAAAATTTATCCTCTATCTTTAGCGCAATCTGATAAGTTTCCTCCACTATACTTATGGTCATCATGTTGATTTTATCCTATATTTCATATCTCAGGCCATTGATATATCTAACAAACTTTTCATCATGGTTTTCTCTCTGTCCAACCCTAATATTCAGCTTGCAGAACTCTTTTATGTACTTTTTCACTATCATTCCCTTCTGTCTCAGGTTCTTCAACTTCCTCAACAGATTTATCTAATATTCCTTGGATATGAATTTATCCTTCATCTTGGCTACCATTCTATCCCAATTCTTGATCTTTTTCTTGCCTTTGCATATTTTGTAAGACTGCAGTTCATCGCACCAAAATGTTACATGTCCTTTTAGTCTAGTGACAACATGCTTCAACGTTCTATCCTCATCGACATCTTCATAGTCTAAGTACTTTCCCATTGATATTATCCAATCCAAAAATTCTTCAGCATCTAAATTTCCCTCATACATTGGGATGATTATCTTCTGTCTAGCTCCCAATTTAACAACCGCTTTCAGCAAGTGTTCGTCCACAACATACTCTAATACAACTTATCCAACTTCCACTTCTTTGTGATGTCTCCATCATCAGGTTCTATCATTTGCGTTATCTCCATAGCATCCAACCTTGCGTGAAGTTATTGCATCTCCCTTTCCACAAATCGATTTTCTACAGGTGGATCTGCACGTCTTCTAGGAAGCATTGCGTTGAACATTTCTCCTTCACATATATACCACTTCATATATCTGATACCACTGGATGTTATCAGACTACCTTTTTTAACCTTCTGACCTTTGTCTACTATCTACATGCAAATTGTTGCTCTGATACCACTTGATGGTATCAGACTATTTCCTTTGTCTCTTCTCTACTATCTGAAAATAAAATTAGGCTCTGATACCACATTATGAAACACCCCCTTCTCTCCTAGGGTTTCTGCGACCTCCCAATCAAGGATCTTCACAAGAATGAGTTGAATTAGCTCCTTGGGACCCTGGTATCCCCCAAATATATTTAACATAGGTCCTTTTATCACCTTAGGTGCATGTCGTATGGAACCCGTGACCCTTTTCTAGTTCTCTTTAAACTGTGAATTTTTGTGGCTGCTAGCTCCTTCTGCTAGCCCCTCTCCACACACAAACTCGGGCTGCAACCCAGGAATAAACCTTGAAAGGTTCTTCATACTTCATTGTTCGAGAGTCCCAAACATTCCAACCCCTTTTCCTCCTGAATTTTTTCACACCCAAAGTGATAGATCAAGTACCATGTGATCCAACGATCAATGGCTACAATTTTCCCTCTACCATCTAATGACACGCGTCCACTTCATACCAGCGAGCACATAATCCTTCAATATTTCGGCCTTCGATAGTTTCTTGATACTCCTCCTTCTAATTTCCTTTGAAGGACTCTTCCTCCGAGCTTGTGGATCTCTACCACATGTCTTCTCTAGATCTGACAGTCCAGATATCATCACTCTTCGTGACTTCCCGGTGTTTGTGCTTAGGTCCACACAAATCTTTGGGAGTTATTTCTCATGATCTCTCTAATATACTACCACATACCCTCACTGCAACCAATGGTTGGGATTTTCTTTGCGACTTAAGGACTTCGCAATCCCCCCTCTTTAAAACAATTTCAAATATGCAAACTATGAAATGATGAAAGACACCAGAACTAACCTTCATGCATCTCTCCTAGATATGATGATATGGAATGATATCGCTTCCTCCTGAATGGATCTTTTTTTTTGAATTATGAAATCTTCAAGGACTCCTCCTTATTGAATAACTAACCCCACTATCTCATTTTTTCTTGTTCGTCCTTAAAACTTTTTCTCCTTAGAGCGTTTCTTCAACACTTAGTTGAAATTGACCCTGTGCACGCCTCGTAACAGGTCTTCCTCCACAACTTAGCTTCTTTGTGGATGAGGATGAACACCTTGCAATAGTTCTTCACACTCTTATGTAAATACTCTTAATTTACTCCTCCTAGCTTCTAATTCAAAAGACTCTGTCAACGCACTCCTTGCGGAAAATATGCACTCTTTTCATACAAAGCTCCAAGTTATCTCTCTTGGAATTGTTCCTTCTAAACAATATGACTCTCAATCTGCTTCCTCCTATGCCCACTTTCAATCTATCCATCCAAAACTTCTGAGTCAAAACAGACTCTGTCGACACATAGCTTGCGGACACTTATGCACTCCTTGCAATCAAAATCTTCATGTTATCTCCTTTGAGCTTCTGAGTTGAAATAGAATCTGTCAATGCACACCTTGTGAACACTATGAACTCCTTTCACAGGCTCGTAGAAGAGAACCAATTTAAACTTATCTAATATCTTACAGATTCATAAATTCAACCATGTAAATGCATTCATAACATAAGAACAAGTAATAAAAAGAATTGTAATTAAGCAGAAAACCTACCATTCATTCATTTAGATAGACATAGTACAACAACACCAAACATTTGGAACAACTCTTTTCTATTATATTCATTCAAATGATATGTACATGGATTCATACAATGATCTTCAACATCTCTCAACAAATCTTGGCAATAAAAACAACAACTTTTAGTAGCAATAACCTTCAGCTACAATAATATTCAACAAAAATAACCTTCAAAAACAATAATCGTCAACAACAATAACCTTCAACAACCTCATTTGGGAAACAATACATATATTTATACAAAAGAGCTAATAGATCTTTTCCCTTCAACTACCTTATTGCTACCCTATCGAAATAAATGATTTCAGCTACGAAGGATTTATTACAATAAATGTTCAAGATAGACAGATAAGAGAAAATGCTTTGAATCTGTACTGCAAGATAGAAAATTAAAGAAAAATGCATTCCCTGACGATCTCATGTGATGGTTCAACTCCTAAGCATTAAAGATGCTCTTAAATTACAATATTTTCAAGATATTTCCATGATATCCCCTTCTTAAATTAAAAATCACTTCAAAATGCACACTAGGGATCTGAGTTGTCTTCCACTCATGCTTTGATGACGATGCTCATGCATCAGGTTCCTCAAATATTTATTGTCCCAACTCAATTTTTAATCGATTTTCGAAGTCAATTTGCTACAAAAATAGAAAAATGACCTTTTTCTCTTATAATATGACTTGAATGAATAAAATTTTTGGTGGACATGTTTATCATAATCTAATGAATCTATCCCTTAAAAATATCTAATACCCATCTCTTACATAAACTTTCTTTTAAACTAAAATAAACAATAAATAATTAAGATCCACAAATCTCTCATGTGATTACAACCATTTTAAAAAAAATAGAAAGTAAACAATATCTCCAAAATGATCCCTAAGATATTGGATAACAAATCTTATCAAATAGCTTCATGATTCTTCTATATCCAAGATACTTAAATAATCATCCAAAACCCGCTTTAAATCTTCGATGGTTGAAGAGGAAATTCGAATTTGAAGCTAAGTGATAAAAAAATGCATTATTGAAAACTCTAAATGTACCTATAATCATCACCAAAATAACCTTAATTTCAAAGATAAATAAAAACATGTTATTGTTCTATCATTTAATTTTAAATTTACTTAAAATACTAAAATAAATATATTGGAAAATATTAATCCTAATCCCACTCATAAATATTAAAATGGAGAAAAACAAAGTTACAAGAATGATTAAAAGGATTGAAATTCAAAGGAAACGTATGTAAAAAGATGGTGATTTGATGACCTAACAATATGACTCATAAATACATTGTGTATTTTTCTTTATAGTTTATATATATTCTATGCATATCTACATATTTTATTGTCTACTTTGAGATTCTTTTATTTTTTCCTATATTTTTTCACTTTCTCTTCTTTACTTTTACTATTTGTTTCTCAATTATAATTGTATATTCAAGTATGCCTCAATTGAGTTCTACCATGAATACCATTAAAAAAAATAAAAAATGAAAAGTGACATCTTTATCAAACTCTAAGAATTATTATTGAATGCAAATTCCAAAAAGGTAATCAATTTTCCTAACAATTATGATTGTCCATTACATACATATGGAACATATCGTCTAACACATAATTTAATCTTTTTGTTTCTTCATCTATTTCATGATTATTTCCCATACTAAAATGAATTTGCAGTCCTAAGGATTCTTGGAAACTAGTTCAATAATGTAACATCCCACTCTGGCACACTGACAAAACTTATTCTTTGAGGACACTTGCTCGCAAGTGATCTGGATTTTTATGATGATGAACCACTTAACCTTGATTATGATGCGTTAAGTTATATGACATGATTTTTTACTACATTGATGTAGACAGGTGCTGCTGACTCAGTTTCATTGAGTGTGCAGGGTTTCGGACCTTGAGGATGCAGAGGCATCGGTGGAACTCCCTTGGACTCCGGATTGAGTCAGGGAGTGGGTTGTTTGAGTTGTTTCATTTATAGTGATATTGTGTGGTTTTGATGATATGCTATTGATTTCATGATATGTTGTTGACATGATCTGACATGATGGTTGATGATGAAGGCTGACGATAGCTTTCCGACCAAACTCACATATAGAGTAAAGGGGCCACAAACGAGTTCCAGAGAGATTGAGGGAGAGGTGTGTCAGCAGCCCTGCCACATCCTATTAGCACTCCCGTCGTGGCTCGAACTGTAGGTTAACGATTACCTAGTTTGAGAGGACCCACGATGCCGTGAGGGAATACTGCGACAGTCGCTTACGATTCAAAATGTAGGTTAACGATTACCTAGTTCGAGGGGATCCACGATGCCGTGAGGGCAGACTGCGACAGTCGCTCACGTGATTCTAAGGGGCATGCAATAAGGCGGGGGCCTTATTCCTTAGAAGCCCTTAGTCTCCCACAATTTCACCTGGCGGAGTGTTGACTCCAGGGGTTATAGATTCTACCAATCCATCAAGTCAGCGAGTGGCACCCTTGGAGCATGTGGTGCATCCTGAAGGGCACGTCGCGGAAAGAAATGCAAATCAGCGAGTGGCACCCTTGGAGCACGTGGTGCATCCTGAAGGGCACGTCGCACAACGGAAGCAAACGAGGCGAGTGGCACCCTTGGAGCACGTAGTGCGTCCTGAAGGGCACATCGCATGGATGATGATGATGAGACAACTTAGATGACCCTAAGACCTTAACGCCTGATAAAATTCTTAAAACGACTCCCCTAATTAAATTGTCGCCCTGTTCAAATCAAAAACCTAAATTAAAACATCTCTAAGTTAAATTTGACGAGCCCTAAGAAAATATTCTACAAAAATAAACCTAGGGCGTAAGCGAAAACCCTCCTAGGTGTAAATTAAAGTCTTCCTAAAAGTAAAGGGGGTAAAAGAAATGAGGGAATTAAATTAAGTTAAACCCATGGCTTTTAAATGATGAAGAAGAAATAAAATTTATTAAAAATGTTGGAGTATAAAAGCTAGGAATTTAAAAATATATTGAAAAGATTAAAAACCACATTTATCTTTTGGGTTCAAAAAAATAAAAAATAACAAGAGAGAATTAAATAATAGAATAAAAGAGACTAAAAATTGAGCAGTAAATTAAGGAGTAATTTAAGGAGTGATTAAGGAGTAAATTAAGGAGTAATTTAAGGAGTGATTAAGGAGTAAATTAAGGAGTAATTTAAGGAGAAATTTAAGGGGTGATTAAGGAGCAATTTAAGGAGTAATTTAAGGAGCGATTTTGGGGGAGTGAGAGAATTGAGTCTTTTAATAATTAAAAAAAAGAAATTAATTTTGGAGAACTAGAGGCATGTGTGACACTTGGATGGTGGAAACTGTTAGAGGGTTAGTCATTAAAAATTAATTTATTAATGATTTATGAATTAGGTCAGCCTCAAAATTCTATAAAAGGAGGGGAAAGGAAGGAAGAAAGGGGAACGGTTAGCGTAACGTTACGCTGCCGAGTTGTGGCTTGACGGGTTGCTTGTGAGGAGTTGGGTATATCTCAGCTGTGTTGGAGTGGTAGCTCAGTCGTTGAGGCGAGGTGAGATGCTAGTCTATCCCTGGTTCTTGTGTGGCCCCTTTGCGGCTCGGGGGGGCTAAGGGGGAAGCAGAGTACCCCTAGCATTTGGCTGGGAGGTACCAGTGAGCTTTCTACGGTCGGCAAGCGGGACGCGGCACGGAGCGCGGGACGTCGTCCAAGGAAAGTGAAAGGCAACGGTATGATTTTAACTGGTGAAGTATAATGCATTTTTACTTTCGACAAATTATTGTTATTGGTGATAATATGATGAGATTGTTGGGCATTATATTTTGCAATTTCGTTCAGCAATGATATTGTAGAGTTTGTTATATTTTGATCATGTGTCACTTAGTTATGATTTCATGTGTTTTTGCATTGATATAAATTATGTGATGTTGTTAATTTCTTATTGTACTTTTCTATTCATAGACATAACGAAGGGGTCGTTACATATGGTATCAGAGCCGGTTCGACCCACGACTTGGGGTTCGCTACGACTTTCGTTGACATGAGTGGGTTTTATATTACCGTTGTTGATTGAGTAGATTGCGTGCATGCACAGTAATCTTGTTTAGAGGACGCCGCGGAGGCAGACGATGGGGTTTTAATCTGGGCTTGATCTGCATTCTTTTGATAACTGTGATTGAAAAATACCTCTGCATTTATGTTGTTTTAAGAGGAGACTGTAAGTGTTGAGTTAATGGATTGGAGATTTTGTTTCTTTTTTTTTTCAACAAGTCAAACATCGGTTGCGCTTCCCTTGCGTGTTGAGAATAGCTTGTGTGGAGCCTTCGTTTTTGTAATTTCCACCGCAAGATTGAATTCGGATTTGAGCCTGGGTGTTGAGAATTTTATCGCATGAAGCCTTCATTCTGTATTTCACACAATTTGAAATGGAATTGAGACTACGTAGAGGAAGTTTGCTTGGCGTTTTTGTCTTTTTATTTTTGCAGCAACCTTGTGTTAACCAGCGCGGGAGAGAGGAGACTGGTCATGGTTTCAACTACTCTCTCCCATCAGAACTGTGGGAGTCCTGTGCATGTGAGTCCCATCCCCTTTCCCTTTATTGTTTCCTTCTTACTCAGAGCATGAGGTTTCCCAGAGAAAGTGCAATTGAAGCTACCAGGTATTATTTTAATGTGGCTCCTTTTCCCTTACCTCTGCGTGTGGAGCAATCCGCCCAGTCCGCCTCCTTTACCTCTGCCACAAATTTCGCCCTGCAGTATGGACTCTCGTCGGGCATCCTCATTCTTAATGGGTAGACTCTTGGCTCTTTCCCATTTAAGATTCGGGTGACAGGTACCCACTGCGCGCAGTCTAATCTTTAAAATAAATAAATACAATACACATATCTTGTTCTTCAATTGCACTTCCGCAATTTGAATTCTGGTAACTATTTTAATTCTGCGAGTTAGATGTGTGAGGATTTGTGTTCTTAACTGACTATGGGGCGTTTTTGTTTTATCTATGGTTATGCTTACTAATCTGCGTTTTAACGGATATTTCTTGGGTTTTTTAAATCTGCGTTTTAAGGGTTTCCAATGGTTTGCGTGTCAATACCTTATGTGCTATGCAGTGGTCTACGTTTTTACTGTATGCATGTTAAATCCGGACTGCGTTTGTGGTCCGCGTTGTATACTGTCGGTTTCATTTCTTATCACTACAATTTCGGTCTTCTCTTAAATCCGTTCTAAATTTCTCTACGTGTTGCGTACTGCGTACTGTTCGAGCTGTGTACTGTTACCCGTTTTTGTGCCTGGGTTGCATGTCTGTGTATAGTTCTGAGTCTTCTATGACCGGATGGGTGCATGCGTGCTAGGTGGCACGGATCTAGAGGCATGTGCGCCCGTTCAACACAGTCGCCTCCTTCAAATTCGCCTTGAACAATCTATAAACTATTGTTGTAGTCGTGATATCTAGTTGACTTTTATTTTATAATTAAAATGCAAAAATAAAATTCAATAGTCATAGTGAGGTGGAGGGCTAATGTGTGCGAAGGTTATTTTTATTGCTTCTCAACTACAGAACGATAACATTAAGGGGATTTTTAATATCAAAGCGAGTAAGTTTTGTGCAAATTTTAAATGCACTGTCGATTATGGATAATGATTATGCGATTAACGGTTCCTAGTATGGTTAAGGTAAATAATTAGATAATGCATGACGCGCTTTAATTATTGTTGCGTTAAATCTGGAATGCATGGCAGAGTTCCTGCAACGCACCGACTTCCTTTTCCTCTGGACAGATTTACATACCCTAGAAACGCAGAGTTATATTAGCCGGATTGCCATAAGATTCCCGTTTAAAAATACCTACATACACATAGAGTTAAACCTTACGATATTGGCATACGCTACTGGCTTTAAAAATGAATAATCTGTTGACCAGCAATTGAGCTTATACACATAATTTATCAGGAACCAAAGGCTTTCTGTTTTTTCATATGTTTATTGTTCAAAAAGATATGCACCTAGATAGTAACGTTTGATTTTTAATAATCACCGTAGTTCACAATTCGATTATGAAACTTAACAGTAATTAGGGTGTACGATTTTGCTAGATAATTCTTAGAAATTCTATGCTATTTTTAAGGCATGGGGAAAACCAATTGCATGAAACTCTACAGTGATTTTCTAAGAAGAATTTACCTACTCAACCCGAGACTTCTAATAATAGGAATCGAAAATTGAAATTTAGATATATCACTAAATCGCCCTTCACGGCCCTGTGCGTGAAAATTTTTATGCTCTTGTGATACCTTGTTCCAAAATTATTTGAGTTAAAGCTATTTAACCCCTGGTAAATTCCTAATGTGGCACTGTTCGTTGGCATTGATACAGCGCCCAACAATAGTTGATAATAGAATGAAATCCTTTCCAGTAAGTTAGGCGGTGATTTTATCACAAAATTAAAGCAAATGCTAAACTGTTGGTGTGCAGAAAAAGGCATCGACTTGTCATTCCAATTTCTATTCTAGTTGCTAATCTGACAGACTACAAGGGTTATGCGTGCTAAGTGTCTTGGCAAAAAAAAAAAAAAAAAATGCTTTCCTCAATTGTAGCGATTGACTTACCATGTTATTGATTAATGCTTGAGTTGGAATTTTGGATAATTATTTAAATAGTGTACATGTTGTCTAACTGAAGCTCAACAACAAGCCTCTTGCTTGACCACTCCTTGGACTTTAACCACAACAATCATGATCTCTATGTACCTTAAGTTACAATAACATCACCCTAGGGGGTCTAATTTTCTACGCCTAGCAGAGGTCAACAAGGAAGTATGGTCAATTATTGTAATACATGATACTATTAGTTAATATGTTGTTAATTTAGTTGACATTTAACCTCTTTATATAGGGCTCCCTTGTTTTTATATTGTTATTTAATAAGCTCATTACTTATTGAAATTGCTATATGATTGTCATTGTCATTTTGATGGTTTGTAGAATATTCAATTATGATGATACTTTTAATGCTTTAGGTGAAGGAAAAATGTTATGGCGTACCAACGTCAGGAAATTATTGTTATAGATTGCAATTGAAATGTTAATATTGGTTTAGGTTGGAAGATTATTGATGAAGATTAAGCGCAATATTGGTCTTGCTGCAATGAATTTACTTGTTCAATTGAAGTGTTAATATTGGTTAGGTTGGAAGGTTATTGATGAAGATTAAGCGCAATGTTGGTTTGGCTGCATTAATAATACTTGTTCATTAGAATGTTAATAACGGTTGAAGTGGATGTGTATTGAGGACGTTTAAGGCGCATTATAAACCCTTGTATGGGCAATGTAAAGTATGGAAATAAATTAAGAGGCATGTGGAGATATGATGGAGAATTGGCTAAGTATTCTATCATGGATGGGTCATAGACATTATTTGGTCCTAAATTTTTAAAATGGTCGTCGTCCGAGTCCTTAACGCACGCCTTCCGTAAGGGGCACATTTGCCTCCTTACTTATGTTGTACTTGATTGTGGTCAGTGGTGGTTTGGTCCATTGTGTCGGGTGGGACGTTCTTCTTATTTATGTTGTAGTTGATGGTGGTCAGTTTACTTTGTCGCTAAATGTTGGCGTTGTGCACCTTATTCCTATGGTCGTATATTGTTTGTCGTTACTCGTCGTGTGCCTTTAGTCTTCTTGTGATGAACATCGTGGTTGCGTCTTGTTGATTGTCAAGGGGTGATGAGAGTCAAGTATGTTATTACTTATACACGCGTGCACGTATTTCCAGAGGAGTTGCCTGGGATGCCGCCAGAAAGAGAATTGGAGTTTACTAGACTTGAAACCGAGGACCGAACCAATAGCAAGAATGCCTTATCGACCCTGGAGTTGCAAGAGTTAAAAATGCAGCTGAAAGAGTTGATGGACCTAGGATTGACACGTCCTAGTGTGTCTCCGTGGGGTGCACCAGTTATTTTCCATTCGGAAGAAGGATGGATCGTGGAGGCTTTGCATGGACTATAATCAATTGAACAAGGCTACGATCAAGAATCAGTACCCCTTACCGAGAATTGATGAACTGTTCGATCAAATGAAGGGTGCGACAGTGTTCTCAAGGATCGATTTGCGATCGGGGTATCACCAATTACGGATCAAGCAGGATGACGTCCCTAAGACCGCTTTTAAGACAAGATTTGGACATTATGAGTTTGTTGTTTTACCTTTTGGACTGACAAATGCCCCAGGGGTATTCATGAGTTGATGAACGGGGTGTTCCGCGAGTACTTGGACAAGTTCGTCCAAGTATTCATTGAGGATATTTTGGTCTACTCTCGGACGACGGAGGAGCATGATGAGCACTTGCGCCTGGTACTACAGTGTTTACGAGAACACAAATTATATGGGAAGCTGTCCAAATGCTCTTTTTATCAATCGAGGATTCACTACTTAGGGCATGTCATCTTCGGCGAAGGTATCGCCGTGGATCCAGCCAAGGTTGAGGCTATTATGGAATGGCCTCTACCGACAAATGTCACAGAAGTGCGTAGTTTTATGGGTTTAGCGGGATACTATCGACGGTTTGTCGAGGGATTTTCGAAGATAGCAGGCCCGATCACGGAGTTGCAGAAGAAAAACAAGAAGTTTGTGTGGACAGAGAAATGCGTGGAAGCATGTAGGAGGCTTAAGGAGTTGTTGAAAACAGCGTCGATACTAAAGGTCCCGGACATGGACGTAGACTTCTCGGTATGCACAGACGCATCCAAAGAAGTTTTAGGTGGAGTCTTGATGCAACACAGACGAGTGATTTCTTGCATTTCGAGGAAATTAAGAAGGCATGAGGAAGACTACGCGATGCATGATTTGGAGTTATTAGCCATCATATATGCCTTAAAGGTATGGAGACACTACCTCGTTGGACGGAAATTTGAATTAAGGACTGATTATTATGGATTACAACACATTTTTCACGCAAAGCGACCTGAACGCATGACAACGGCGTTGGTCGGAATTGCTTAGCAAGTACGACTTCGAGATTACTTACATAAAGGGAATAGTGAATCGAGTGACAGATGCTTAGAGTTGGAGGCCATGCACCTTTTCGGTGTTTCCTCTTCAAACAATATGATGGTACCACGATTTGAGGGATATTCTTTTGATAGCGATGGCTTATTGAGGTATGGATGTCGGATCTACGTACCGCCAAACGACGAGTTGAGGATGTTGATCCTGAGCAAGGCTCATAGAGCAGTTTGCATGGCTCACCCGGGAGTTACGAAGATGAGGGCAGACCTTAAGCCCTTGTTCTTATGGAAAGGAATGAAGGTCGACATAGTCAACTTTGTGGCTAGATGTCTAGAGTGTCAGTAGGTAAAGGCTGAACATAGACACTCGGCAGGATTACTTCAACCACATGCCATTCCGAAATCGAAATGGGAAGTCATTTCGATGGATTTTATTGCTGGATTTCCCCTGACGGCAAGGAGACACGAATCGATTTTTGTGGTGATAGACACTCTGACGAAGAGTGCTCACTTTTTTCCGGTACGTACGACATATCAGGCACCTGACATAGTGAGAGATTTCATCAGTGAGATTGTGAGGTTCCGTGGCGTGCCTAAGAAGATTATATCCGATCGAGGATCGGTGTTTACTGGACGATTTTGGACGAGTTTCCAAGAGGCCTTGGGAACTCAACTAAAATTTAGTACTGCGTATCACCCAGAGACTGACGGACAGACATAATGAACGAACCAAACCTTGGAAGACATGTTGCGCATGTACATGATGGACCAGTAAAAATGTTGGGAGGAATTCTTGCGTCTAGTAGAGTTTGCTTATAACAACAGTTACCAGAGCACCATTAATATGGCGCCGTTTGAGTTTATTTATGGGCGACCATGTCGGACGCCCTTGAGTTGGGATTGGCTTGAGGATAGGGTCCTGGTGGGACTAGAAGTGATCCAAGAGATGGAAGAGAAAATGTAAACCATAATACAAGGGATAAAGGAAGTGCAGGATCGACAGAAGAGTTATGTCGATGCGCACCGAGTTGACTGTAGTTACGAGGTCGGCGATCGAGTCTTCTTATGGGTTAAACCGCATAAGAGTTCGATCAAGTTTGGAAAAGGGAGCTAAACTCTCTCCTAGGTTCATGGGACCTTTCAAGATTGTGGAGAGAAAGAGGCCGTGGCCTATCGACTAGCCTTGCCTGATTCTTTGAGACATATGCATGATGTTTTTCATGTATCTATTTGAGAAATTATGTTAGTGATCCTACACACGTGATTGACATGAGTTCCTTGCATGTATCGGACGAGGGAGCGCTCATGGCTGAGCAGTCCGCATTTTAGATCAGCACGTTCGACAGTTACGACGTCGAACGGTAGATCATGTCAAGGTCCAGTGGGACAGTATACTCCGCACTCGGCGACCTGGGAGGATGCATATGATATGCGCCAAAAGTTTCCTTTTTGTTTGACAGATAGACTTATGATACTGTGGTACTTATGATTTTATGGTACATTTATTTTGGCATTTATACTGAGAAACTTCGGGACGAAGTTTAGACCAAGAGGGGGTGTATGTAACATCCCACTCTGGTGCACTGACAAAAATTATTCTTTGAGGACACTTGCTCGCAAGTGATATGGATTTTTATGATGATGAACCACTTAAACTTGATTATGATGCGTTAAGTTATATGACTTGATGTTTTACTACATTGATGTAGACAGGTGCTGCTGACTCAGTTTCATTGAGTGTGCAGGGTTTCGGACCTTGAGGATGCAGAGGTATCGGTGGAACTCCCTTGGACTCCGGATTGAGTCAGGGAGTGGGTTGTTTGAGTTGTTTCATTTATAGTGATATTGTGTGGTTTTGATGATATGCTATTGATTTCATGATATGTTGTTGATATGATCTGACATGATGGTTGATGATGCAGGCTGACGATAGCTTGCCGACCAGACTCACA
>ML780718.1:225610-279252 GCA_009831015.1 Picea engelmannii
AGGAGTAAATTAAGGAGTAATTTAAGGAGAAATTTAAGGGGTGATTAAGGAGCAATTTAAGGAGTAATTTAAGGAGCGATTTTGGGGGAGTGAGAGAATTGAGTCTTTTAATAATTAAAAAAAAGAAATTAATTTTGGAGAACCAGAGGCATGTGTGACACTTGGACAGCGGAAAATGTTAGAGGGTTAGTCATTAAAAATTAATTAATTAATGATTTATGAATTAGGTCAGTCTCAAAATTATATAAAAGGAGGGGAAAGGAAGGAAGAAAGGGGAACGGTTAGCGTAACGTTACGCTGCCGAGTTGTGGCTTGACGGGTTGCTTGTGAGGAGTTGGGTATATCTCAGTTGTGTTGGAGTGGTAGCTCAGTCGTTGAGGCGAGGTGAGATGCTAGTCTATCCCTGGTTCTTGTGTGGCCCCTTTGCGGCTCGGGGGGCTAAGGGGGAAGCAGAGTACCCCTAGCATTTGGCTGGGAGGTATCGGTGAGCTTTCTACGGTCGGCAAGTGGGACGTGGCACGGAGCGCGGGACGTCGTCCAAGGAAAGCGAAAGGCAATGGTATGATTTTAACTGGTGAAGTATAATGCATTTTTACTTTCGGCAAATTATTGTTATTGGTGATAATATGATGAGATTGTTGGGCATTATATTTTGCAATTTCGTTCAGCAATGATATTGTAGAGTTTGTTATATTTTGATCATGTGTCACTTAGTTATGATGTCATGTGTTTTTGCATTGATATAAATTATGTGATGTTGTTAATTTCTTATTGTACTTCGCTATTCATAGACATAACAAAGGGGTCGTTACAAATAACTATCTTGTAAATAATGAACCTATGTGCAAAATGATATTTCATAGAATTCACTTTAGTTTCATTCTCTCATTTACAAAAAATATTTATATTTATAATGGAATAAAATGTACACCATTTATCAAATAATCCACTACTTATAATATTAAGTCATGTCTCCTTGACGTCATGGAAAATCCCACTACAAAGTCCATCAAAATTGATTCCCATTTTTATTCTGGTATTGCAAGTGGCTACAATAATCCAACTAAATGTCATTGTTCAACCTTTAGTTTCTAAATTTCTAGACATATAACCAAGAAATCTACTATGTCGTCCTTCATTTCTGTAACGTACCCCAAATATCATTAATTTTTTATTTATTTATTATCAGGGAACTAAAGTCTATAAATCAACAAATTGTTCGTGACACATGAAAATATTCTCTTATATATAATACATTGTTTGTATGCATAAAAGTTTTACTCTGTTGGACTATCTATCCTAAAAGTTTGTAGGAGGTTTACTGTCCAAGGAAAAACTTATTGTTGCTATCATTAAAATAAATCATAACATTTTCGTTAGATTAACTAATAATCTAATTTACCCTGATATTGAACTTAAAGTCATACATTTGAATGCATTTTTAAATTGGTAACTATGACTACCAAGGTCCATAGCATAAGGCCCATCACATAACATATTAGGGTTACCTCATACCCATGTTATCCATACTATTGAATTTCATAAAATATGTTATAAATTATGTTATATTTACTATGTTAAAGAAATACATGTAAAAAAAATATAATGCAAGGCTATGACCCTAATGGACTAGGAGACATCATTGTCATAGTTCAGAGTCCACACGTTAGGGTATTAACGTATCCATGCCATAAAAAATTTCATAGTATAACGTTATATGATCAAAATACTTTCCGTAGAATTCGGATCTATGTTTGAAGTAGCATATGACAAGCACACTACGCATGAAGTTAGAACCTAGTGCACATGTTAACACTATTTTTAAGAACCAAATATCAATATAGCATAGAAAAAACTCAGAATAAGTACTCAACGCCTTGAAAAAGAAAGAATTGTAGATAATAAGCCTCTTCGAGGGGGAAACCTCCTTATACACAATATAAAATATAAGAGGATTCCAAATGAAAATGTATCCTTGGTATATATAGGAGACTAGGAGGTACAATTACAACTTATAGGTCCAAGCCAACATAAATAAAATAACATTACTAATGTAATATTCCCCAATTAAGGCGTAATGTACTACTATTTAGGGCTTAACATGCCCCTCCCATTGAGACAATTATTTTCCACAATGCTTGAGTAACTTTGGATGCTTCTCTATAAAAGATTCATCTTCCCAAGTGGAATCTTCAACTGATAGTTTCCTCCATTTAATGAGATACTCTAAAATGGATCTATTCCTCAGCTGACGAATTCTCAAGTTAGTGATGGCTTCATGCTCCAATATGATTTTTCCTTCCTCGTCAAGTTCCAGAAATACAGTTTGAGCTGGGATCTTGTCACCTATAACCTTCTTTAAGCATGAAACATGGAAAACTGGGTGTATGCGTGAAGATGCAGGCAACTCCAATTTGTATGACATAGTACTAATATTTTTCAACACCTTATAAGGGCCATAGTACTTTGGTGATAATTTATTATCCTTCTAGGATTTCTTGAGAGACATTTGATTGTATGGTTGTAGTCTTAAAAACACCCAATCCTCTACATCAAAAATTCTTTCACTATGACGTTGATCTGCTTGTTGTTTAATGGAATTATGTGTCATAGCCAGGTTTTCCTTTGAGATTTGGAGAACTTGTTGTTGATGCTTGATATGATCTTCCATTGCTTGAACCTTATATTTTTATTTTAGAGAAGAAGTGATGGAAGGAAGGTCATATCCATAGAGTGCCATAAATGTTGTCATTTTTGTTGTAGTGTGAAAGGAAGTGTTATATGACCATTCTGCCAAGGGTGACCATTTGAACCATTGTGTTTGTTTATTAGAGACAAATAAACGAAGTTATCCTTCTAGACATTTGTTCACTATCTCGGTTTGTCCATCAAATTGAGGATGATAGGATGAGCTATGAGCCAATTGAGTACCCAAACAAGAAAATAATTATGTCAAAAAATGTCTAGTGAAGATGGGGTCTCTGTCACTTACAATAATCTTTTGGCTTCCATATATCTTTTGAACTGTCTCCATGAATGCATTGGAAAATGTACTGGCTTTGAAGGCATGAGAGAGTGAAAAAAAGTGTCTATACTTGGTCATTCCATCAACAATCACCATGATGACACCTTTGAACATGAGTTTTAAGGCCATCCCAAACAAATTCCTTCTTGACCCTATGCTAGGTTTTCAAAAATCATGAGTGCCCTCTTAGCAGAGTGGTGTGCAATTCAAATAGTACATTTTTTTTGATTTGGGAGTTTTTAGATAAATATAAGTGATCATTGTACCACGTGAATCATTTTTCCATGTAAATGTATCTGATGCACTAGAATCCTACTACAACCTCCGAATGAGAGTCCACACATTTTCGTCATTCTTCTAGTCATCCATTGATTCTATTAACCAATCGGGTTGGATGATAGAGATAGAACATAGAAAGGCCTCAACATATTCATCCTTTCTTGAGAGTGCATATGCCACAACATTTTTCTTTCCTTTTTTATAGACGATTTGAAAATCAGAACCCAATATCTTGGTCACCCATTTTTGTTTTTCTTTTGGAGATAGTCTTTGTTCCAATAAGTATTTAAGACTATCATTATATGTTTTGACCTTGAAGTTCCTGCCTATTAGGTAAGGGTGCCATTTCTTTAATGCGTGTACAATTTCCATCATCTCCTTCTCATAAATTGGTTTGTGTAAGTCCTTTCCCTCAAGTGGCCAACTTTCAAAAGCCAGGGTCCTTCCATCTTGCATTAGCACAACACCAATTCTATTTCTCGAGGCATCACATTCCATAATAAAGGTTTTTGTGAAGTTTGGAGTGGTCAAGACATGATATTTTCTCATCACCTCTTTAATTCGTTCAAAATATTTAGTTGCCTCTGCAGTCCATGAACATGTGAATTTCTTAGTTAGTGTCATTAAATGTACTGCTATTCTTCCATAGTGCCAAGGAAACTTGCGGTAGTAACCTGCCAAACCCAAAAATCCTCTAAGATTCTTCAATGTTTTGGAAATTTGTAACATACCAAACCACCCACAAGCTAGGTCATGCTACCTTCAAGTCCGCCCTTTGACTTCTTTCTCTTATGATACTTTTTTAAAATTTAACGATGCATAAAAGAAAATACTTAACGACCTGCACAAAAATATCCAGCAAGCCTGGATAGTCTAAAGATCCAATTAAACGATATTTAAATATACAAAATGGAAATACATTCACATACATGTAAATGATACCATAACAGAGAGAATTTATCTTTATGAAATATGAAGCCAACTGGCTGCAGACCAATGACATTCCACCCAACTGTAGACACCACTACTCCAAATCTCAACAACAGTGTCACCATCGAGCCAAAGCTATAAATCCAAAAGGATTTTTTCAGAGTGTACTTGGGTTCCCAAACAAGTCAAATCTCAATCTCTCATAGGTTTCCTAACACCCACAACAATCCAAGTATCCAGTTCTATTGTACCCAGCTTATACCTTCCCAAGAGAATAGACTTCCTCCCTTCTCTACCACGCAATCCCTGAGGCAATCCCTCTCCTTTATTTTGGGGCCTCCAACACAGATGGTCTGGAATCTCAAAGCTGTAACTCTTAGGACTTGTAGTTGTGATCAAAACGGGGCACATACCATCACATCATAGACATGCAGGCCCCAGGTCATGGATGGATCACACGAGCGACAACTATAACCAATTATCCTGTGGCTAATTCTTCAATAATTTGGTTTCCTTTCCCAACACAAGACACATATGAGGGTGGATCAATGAATGGGTGAGTGAGTGCATGAAAGTACGTGAAGTAAATGGATTCATGTACAAGAAAATCAGTGAAAAAGACATCAGTCAAACCCCCACATTAGACCAGAGGCGGGTTTGAGTAATTTTGTGGCGAATTAAGAACCTCCTGGCCTTCCCCAAGAATCTCATGTAACCAATCACCTTCATTAGACAAAAAGGGTAATTAAAATAGGAAATAAACGTTGAGCCCCTCAAGCCCCCTCTCTTGTGGAATCACAACCCCCTATAACTCTGGTCCTTGTATGTCTAGCAGCTAGCGATGTCTTTATTATTAATAACGATAAAATAATTACATTTCTTGGGAACACTGTCCTTTTAATAATTTTTTGGGCACCCTGGCCTCTCAACATTGTAATAATACATTATTCAAACTGGCAGTTTGAAACTCGGGGTGTTACATCCCCTCCCCCTTATCTTGGCACTGTCCTTAGTGCATATACAAAATAGAGATCAAAATATCAAATTTATTCAAAAAGTTGTTGGCACTCTACCCACATGGCATAATCATGCTCCTAGGTAGCATCTTTAGGACTGTATAAGGTCCACAAAACTTTTACCAACTCTATAACTTGATTCTGGAGGATTTTGACTTTTTTGTCCAATACCCGCACTCACTGAACCTGAAAATATCCCTCGGTCTCTACCTGAATCAGACACCGATCAATAACATGGTTAGGATCATGTACATATTTCTTTAGTAAATATACATGAAATACATTATGAACATTCATGGAAGTAGACAATCCAATCATGTATGCAACTGGCCCTATTCTATCCAATATTTCAAATGGACCATAGAATTTGGTTGCCAGATTTTTACAGCTACCCAATTTCAAAGAGATTTTCTTGGGCTTCACTTT
Source organism: Picea engelmannii (assembly GCA_009831015.1). Lineage (NCBI taxonomy): Eukaryota > Viridiplantae > Streptophyta > Pinopsida > Pinales > Pinaceae > Picea > Picea engelmannii. The sequence continues at coordinate 231,287 of ML780718.1, forward strand.
CAAAAGTACATGTTCCCCTACTTTAAATTATCTAACTGTCATGTTCTTGTCTGCATAAACATTTTGTTTATCCGGAGCTACATTTAAATTCTACTTGATCTTGACAACCTGGGCTTCCATGCCCTTGATCAACTATGGCCCAAGTACCACTTTATCTGTTGGGTTGTCCCAACTTACTGGAGTATAGAATTTACTACCATACAAGGCTTCAAATGGGCTAATTATTAATGAATCTTGATACCCATTATTATATGAAAACTCAACCAAGTGTAAGTAATCTTTCGAGTTAGATGGGTTATCCATCTCAGACATTCTCCGCATATATTCAATTATTCAATTGATTTTCTCTGTTTTCCCATTTGTATGGGCATGATATGTTGTGCTAAAGTTTATATTTGTGCCAAATGCTTTAAACAATTCCCTCCATAAATTGGAGGTAAAGTTTGTATCTCTGCCCAAGATGATTGTCATAGGTATCCCATGTAACCTAGCAATTTACTTCATGAAAATTTCTGCAATATTAGTCGTGGTATGTGTTTTCTTCAAAGGCACAAAATGAGAAGCCTTTGTTAATTTTTCAACCACCACCATGATTGAATCATGCTACTTATTCGTTCTGGGTAATCTTGTGATGAAATCCATGGTGATCACTTCCCATTTCTTCTCTGGGATTGGCAATGGCTGCACCAAACCTGCTGGGTGCCTATGCTTAGCCTTCACCTTCTGACATTCCATACATCAAGCAATGTAATCAACAACATGCTTCTTCATTCCCAGCCAAAAGAATTGGATTCTTACTGCTATAATTGTTTTCTAGTAACTAGGATGTCGAGCATAAGGGACACCATGCATTTCCTTCAGTACAAATTCCTCAGTTCTCCAGAACTAGGAACATAGATTCTATTTTTATGCATGAGTAATTTGTCTTCCCTTATCTCATACTCCTTTATTTTCTGTTGTACATTTCCTTGCTGTAAATTTTCCTTTACCTGTAGGTAATGCTAGTTTGTAAAAAGACCATCTAAAATTCTTCTCTTCAAGTCTGAATGATGCATACTCACAATCATAGCATGCATGATGTGCACTCTTATACTAAGAGCATCAAAATCTTTATTATCCTTTCCTTTGATATGATTGATATCAAATTAATATTCACTTAAAAATTCTAGCCATCTTGTTTGCCTAACATTCAAGGAGACACCTCTGGACTGCTTACGGGATCTTACAATGCATAGAAATTTATTTCTCAGTAAGGAAGTGAGTGGTGTCCATTAGATCTGCTATCACTGATGGAATACCCATATCTTCCATGATCATCCCTTCTTTCATGGAACCTTCCTTATTCCTCTTGTCTTGAGTTTGATCCATTCTTCATTTTTCTCTGCAACTGATTTAATATCTGCAAAATTAGAGAATTTATCTAAATTTTCTCTCTCATAAGTCTCTCATTGTCTTCTTTGTAGCTTTGCACTTCCATCTTCAGGGTTATTACCATTTCTATTAATGTTTCTTTCTCTTCTTTTCCCTTGCATCTATTGGACTCTATCTCTGCATTACCAATTATGGTATTCTGGCCTTTGACCTCCTTATCATGACTGGAGGCTCCCTCGCCTTCTTCCATTTCCTCAATACGCATCCTGAGTTGATGTGTTTAATCCCCTTAATTCTGCAAAATGTGCAAGTAACCATTTTATAAGAATTATGCATATGATAAAGAAAAATTGCCAAACCATGCTAAAGGTCTCCTTTTTTTTTTTCATGGGTATCATATCCCCATTCTCAAAAAATAATAGTGTCCTATTGTCCTTCACTGACACATAATCTCATCCTACACAGGTGCTTCCTTCGAACCACCCTCCTAGAGTACCACGACTAGAAACTATGGCTAAATCCTTCCTTAGCACTTTTTTGTCTCAAAGAAAACCAATTCGACCCTTATCCCTCCTTCCCTCATCTCTCAATCTTCATATGACCATGACCATGACCTAATCGTACTTGAAAAATCACTTGTCCAGAGATTTGGGACCTCATAACTTTTAGAAAGGACTTGATCAATGGTCCTCATCCTTTTTCACGATCAATGATCGAGATCTACTTCAGGACTCCATGCTTGAGGAGTCTCAACTTTCCTCGCTTGCCTCCTACTAGAATTCTTTTACCCAAAGTTTGTGATCTATCAATGGGTGTCCTCCCACAGATCAATGAATGTGAATCACTTTATCTCTTCGAGATTCAGAAGTTTCAAACTTTCCTCCTGCACTTTTTCCCAGAGTTCTTTCACCCGAAGTCGACGATCCTTCGACATTTGTCTTCGGTAGTCAACAGTCGATATGTACTCTGACCTTCGGGCCTTTGGTAGTTTTTGACCCAATGCAACCCATCAAATATTTCCTCTCCAGAGTGCCTAGTCTCTAGACTACACGATCTGTCACTATGTGGCAAAATACTGGAAGCGGACACATGGCCCAATTAGGCGGGTGACACATGTCAGGTTCTAACTGAATTTTCAATACTCCAAATGCTCAAAACTTACTAAAACGTGGCACACATCCCATGTGTACACTTCATCCCAAGTGACATCTGCAAGAAACATCAATTTAGGGATTCGAGGATCCACATCACCTCTAGGTGACGTCGTCATACCCCATCACTTTGACTCTTTAGGCTTTGGGATTATGGGAGTTTCCATGCTAGAACACCTCCAATTCTCCCAAACTCTACATTCCCAAAATGGCCAATCTGACACCATGTGTTCTCCTAGATCGGACGACTAAGATTCACTTTGGGTGTTCACCCAGAGTCCATGTATCTACATCGTGTGTCCTCCTTAATCTGACAGTTAAGGCTTACTTCAGGTCATTGAACTTTGAAAATGTCAAAGCTCAAAACTTATCTTGCCCCACTAGATTTTATCCGAAGCCCTGGATATAGTGACGCATGGCTCTAAGCATATCAATGGCTGGGATCCTTTTGGGTCTTCTGGTTTCAAAAATCTCAAATTTCAAACCCCTATAAGTACACAAGATTTTGTTACGTGTCCTCTTAAATTAAGTTGTTGAGACTTACCCGAAATCCATAGATTTATGCCACGTATCTTTTAGATCAGATGACCCATCTTCACCTCTGATGATTCGACTCTTGATATTTACTCTGGATGATCTAGTGACTGAGATATATTTCAGATGATCTGATGATCAAGACTTAATTCGAATCTTCTTCTCTCTGGGCTTTGGGAGTTTAAAATATCAACTAAAATCTTCTCTAATAAATTTCTTCAGAGTTAATGATATGCTGACATGTGCCTCTTGGTGATTGATGGTCAGGATCTACTTTGGCTATACAGAGATTCTATGTTCGAGCCCTAACATGTCACATCATGACATGCCCATCAATGTGCATGGGCACACATCGACGGTTTGGAGTAACCCACTTTTCTCCTCATAGTTGTCCTGATGTTGACACATAACACCTTGGGGAAACCATGGTTTGGATTGGGGGTCCAGCTTGGGAAATTATCTCCTGTGCAATTTGGTTCCCCGAAATGCCTCCTATCCATTGATATCACTCTCCAATGGGATATGGTGGTGGTGAACTTAGCCCTTTATTCATTTTCATCAGACGACTCATGTTCACATGTCCTCCGATACAATGATCTCAAATCTCTCCTTATCCTATAGTGGAAGCTGCTCCCAAATTCGAAGGGGATGGCCATGATACTTCAAACCCCTTACATGGGTCTTTGGAATTCTATCTCCTACGAAGATTCTTCAATTCCAATCTCCCTGAGCTTTTCAAATCCAAGGTCATAATCTAATCTCAACCCCGAGATTCTGACCAACAGACCCAACCCATACCTCCTCGATGTTTCAAATAGAAGCTCTGATACCATTCAGTAACATCCCCAGCCACCCATAGGTCAGAGAATGCTACTTTTGAGCCCACCCTCAGACTTCTTTCTCTTACGATACCTTTTTAAAATATAAGGATGCATAAAATAAAATACTTAATGACATGCACAACAATATCCAGCAAGCATGCATACGACACCTTTGAACATGAGTTTTAAGGCCATCCCAAACAAATTCCTTCTTGACCCTATGGTAGGTTTTCAAAAATCATGAGTGCCCTCTTAGCAGAGTGGTGTCCAATTCAGATAGTACATTTTGTTTGATTTGGGAGATTTTAGATAAATATAAGTGATCTTTGTACCAAGTGAATCATTTTTCCATGTAAATGTATCTCATGCACTAGAATCCTACTACAACCTCCAAATGAGAGTCCACACATTTTCCTCATTCTTCTACGCATCCCTTGATTCTATTATCCAATCAGGTTGGATGATAGAGATAGAACATAGAAAGGCCTCAACATATTCATCCTTTCCTGAGAGTGCATATGCCACAACATTTAAGACTATCATTATCTATTTTGACGTTTAAGTTTCTGCCTATTAGGTAAGGGTGCCATTTCTTTAATGTGTGTAGCATTTCCATCATCTCCCTCTCGTAAATTGGTTTGTGTAAGTCCTTTCCCTCGAGTGGCCAACTTTCAAAATCCAGGGTCCTTCCATCTTGCATTAGGACAACACCATTTCTATTTCTCGACGCATCACATTCCACAATAAAGGTTTTTGTGAAGTTTGGAGTGGTCAAGACATGATATTTTCTCATCACCTCTTTAAGTCGTTCAAAATATTTAGTTGCCTCTGCAGTCCATGAAAATGTGACTTTTTTTAGATAGTAACCTGCCAAACCCAAAACTCCTCTAAGATTCTTCAATTTTTTGGAAATTTGTAACATACCAAACCACCCACAAGCTAGGCCATGCTACCTTCAAGTCCGCCCTTTGACTTCTTTCTCTTATGATACTTTTTTAAAATTTAAGGATGCATAAAAGAAAAGACTTAACGACATGCACAAAAATATCCAGCAAGCTTTCATAGTCTAAAGATCCAATTAAACGATAATTAAATATACAAAATGGAAATACCTTCACATACACGTAAATGATACCATAATAGAGAGAACTTATCTTTATGAAATATGACACCAACTGGCTGCAGACCAATGACGTTCCACCCAACTGTAGACACCACTACTCCAAATCTCAACAACAGTGTCACCATCGAGCAAAAGCTATAAATCCAAAAGGATTGTTCCAGAGTGTACTTGGGTTCCCAAACAAGTCAGATCTCAATCTCTCATAGGTTTCCTAACACCCACAACAATCCAAGTATCCAGTTTTGTTGTACCTAGCGTATACCTTCCTAAGAGAATGGACTTCCTTCCTTCTCTACCACGCAATCCCTGAGGCAATCCCTCTCCTTTATTTTGGGGCCTCCAACAAAGATGGTCTGGAATCTCAAAGTTGTAACTCTTAGGACTTGTATTTGTGATCAAAACGAGGCACATGCCAGCACATCACAGACATGCAGGCCCCAGGTCATGGATGGATCACACAAGCGACAACTATAACCAATTAACCTATGGCTAATTCTTCAGCAATTTGGTTTCCTTTCCCAACAGAAGACACATATGAGGGTGGATCAATGAATGGGTGAGTGAGTGCATGAAAGTGCGTGAGGTAAATGAATACATGTATAGGAAAATCAATGAACAAGCCATCAGTCAAACCCCCCCATTAGACCAGAGCCGGGCTTCAGTAATTTTGTGGGGAATTAAGAACCTCCTGGCCTTCCCCAAGAATCTCATGTAACCAATCACCTTCATTAGACAAAAAGGGTAATTAAAATAGGAAATAAACGTTCAGCTCCTCAAGCCCCCTCTCTTGTGGAATCACAACCCCCTATAACTCTAGTCCTTGTATGTCTAGCAGCTAGCGATGTGTTTATTATTAATAACGATAAAATAATTACATTTCTTGGGAACACTGTCCTTTTAATAATTGTTTTTTCACCCTGGCCTCTCAACATTGTAATAATACATTATTCAAACTAGCGGTTCGAAACTCGGGGTGTTACATCCCCTCCCCCTTATCTTGGCACTATCCTTAGTGCATATACAAAATAGAGATCAAAATCTCAAATTTATTCAAAAACTTGTTGGCACTCTACCTGCATGGCATAATCATGCTCCCAGGTAGCATCTTCAGGACTGTATAAGCTCCACAAAACTTTTACCAGCTCTATAACTTGCTTCTGGAGCATTTTGAATTTGTTGTCCAATACCCGCACTCACTGAACCTGAAAATATCCCTCGGTCTCTACATGAATCAGACACCGATCAATAACATGGTTAGGATCATGTACATATTTCTTTAGTAAATATACATGAAATACATTATGAACACTCATGGAAGTAGGCAATGCAATCATGTATGCAACTGACCCTATTCTATCCAATATTTCAAATGGACCATAGAATTTGGCTACCAGATTTGTACAGCTACCCAATTTCAAAGAGATTTTCTTGGGATTCACTTTCAAAAGTACATGCTCCCCTACTTTAAATTATCTAACTGTCCTGTTCTTGTCTGCATAAACATTTTGTTTATCCTGAGCTGCATTTAAATTCTACTTGATCTTGACAACCTGGGCTTCCATGACCTTGATAAACTATGGCCCAAGTACCACTCTATTTGTTGGGTTGTCCCAACTTACTATAGTATCTAATTTACTACCATACAAGGCTTCAAATGGGCTCATTATTAATGAATCTTGATACCCATTATTATATGAAAACTCAACCAAGTGTAGGTAATCGTCCGACTTAGATGGCTTATCCATCTCAAACATTCTCCACATATATTCAATTATTCAATTGACTTTCTCTGTTTTCCCATTTGTATGGGCATGATATGTTGTGCTAAAGTTTATATTTGTGCCAAATCCTTTAAACAATTCCCTCCATAAATTGAAGGTAAAGTTTGTATCTCTGCCCAAGATGATTGTCATAGGTATCCCATGTAACCTAGCTATTTACTTCATGAAAATTTCTGCAATATTAGTCGTGGTATGTGTTTTCTTCAAAGGCACAAAATGAGAAGCCTTTGTTAATTTTTCAACCACCACCATGATTGAATTATGCTACTTATTCATTCTGGGTAATCCTGTGATGAAATCCATGGTGATCACTTCCCATTTCTTCTCTGGGATTGGCAATGGCTGCACCAAACCTACTGGGTGCCTATGCTTAGCCTTCACCTTTTGAAATTCCATACATCAAGCGATGTAATCAACAACATGGTTCTTCATTCCCAACCAAAAGAACTGGATTGTTACTGCTGTAATTGTTTTCTATTAACTAGGATGTCGAGCATAAGGGACATCATGCATTTCCTTCAGTACAAATTCCTCAGTTCTCCAGAACTAGGAACATAGATTCTATTTTTATGAATGAGTAATTTGTCTACCCTTATCTCATACTCCTTTATTTTCTGTTGTACATTTCCTTGCTGTAAATTTTCCTTTACCTGTAGGTAATGCTAGTTTATAAAAAGACCACCAAAAAGTCTTCTCTTCAAGTCTGAATGATGCATACTCACGACCATAGCATGCATGATGTGAACTCTTATACTAAGAGCATCAAAATATTTATTATCCTTTCCTTTGATATGATTGATATCAAATTCATATTCACTTAAAAATTCTAGCCATCTTGTTTGCCTAACATTCAAGGAGACACCTCTGGACTGCTTACGGGATCTTACAATGCATAGAAATTTATTTCTCAGTAAGGAGGTGAGTGGTGTCCATTAGATCTGCTATCACTGATGGAATAACCATATATTCCATGATCATCCCTTCTTTCATGGAAACTTCCTTATTCCTCTTGTCTTGAGTTTGATCCCTTCTACATTTTTCTCTGCAACTGATTTAATATCTGCAAAATTAGAGAATTTATCTATCTTTTCTCTCGCATCAGTCTCTCATTGTCTTCTTTGTAGCTTTGCACTTCCATCTTCAGGCTTATTACTGTTTCTATTAATGTTTCTTGCTCTTCTTTTCCCTTGCATCTATTGGACTCTATATTTGCATTACCAACTTTGGTATTCATGCCTTCGACCTCCTTATCATGACTGGAGGCTCCCTCGCCTTCTTCCATTTCCTCAATACGCATCCTGAGTTGATGTGTTTAATCCCCTTAATTCTGCAAAATGTGCAAGCGACCATTTTATAAGAATTATGCATATGATAAACAAAAATTGCCAAACCATGCTAAAGGTCTGTTTTTTTTTTTTCATGGATATCATATCCCCATTCTGAGAAAATAATAGTGTCCTATTATCCTTCACTGACACAGAATCTCATCCTACACAGGTGCTTCCTTTGAACCACCCTCCTAGAGTACCACGACTAGAAACTGTGGCTAAATCCTTCCTTAGCACTTTTTTGTCTCAAAGAAAACCAATTTGACCCTTAGCCCTCCTTCCCTCATCTCTCAATATTCATATGACCATGACCATGACCTAATTGTACTTGAAAAATTACTTGTCCAGAGATTTGGGACTTCATAAATTTCAGAAACGACTGGATCAATGGTCCTCATCCTTTTTCACGATCAATGATTGAGATCTACTTCAAGACTCCATGCTTCAGGAGTCTCAACTTTCCTCGCTTGCCTCCTACTAGAACGCTTTTACCCAAAGTTTGTGATCTATCAATGGGTGTCCTCCCACAAATCAATGAATGTGAATCACTTCAGCTCTTCGGGATTCAGAAGTTTCAAACTTTCCTCCTGCACTTTTTCCCAGAGTTCTTTCACCTGAAGTCAACGATCCTTCGACATTTGTCTTCAGTAGTCAACAGTCGATATGTACTCCGACCTTAAGGCCTTTGGTAGTTTTTGACCCAATGCAACCCATCAAATATTTCCTCTCCGGAGTGCCCAGTCTCTAGACTACACGATCTGTCACTATGTGGCAAAATACTGGAAGTGAACACATGGCCCAATCAGGCGGGTGACACATGTCACGTTCTAACTAAATTTTCAATACTCTAAATGCTCAAAACTTACTGAAATGTGGCACACATCCCATGTGTCCACTTTATCCGAGGTGAAATCTGCAAGAAACATCACTTTAGGGATTCCAGGATCCACATCACCTCTAGGTGATGTCGTCATCCACCATCACTTTGACTCTTTAGGCTTTGGGATTCTGGGAGTTTCCATGCTAGAACACTTCCAATTCTCCCAAACTCTGCATTCCCGAAATGGCCAATCTGACACCATGTTTTCTTCTAGATCGGACGACTAAGATTCACTTTGGGTCTTCACCCAGAGTCCACGTATCTATATCGTGTGTCCTCAATCTGACAGTTGAGGCTTACTTCAGGTCATTGAACTTTGAAAATCTCAAACCTCAAAACTTATCTTGCCCCACTAGATTTTATCCGAAGCCCTGGATATAGTGATGCATGGCTTTGAGCATATCAATGTTTGGTATCCTTTTGGTTCTTCTGGTTTCAAAAATCTCAAATTTCAAACCCCTATAAGTACACAAGATTTTGTTACGTGTCCTCTTGAATTAGGCGGTTGAGACTTACCCGAAATCCATATATTTATGCCACGTATCTTCTAGATCAGATGACCCATCTTCACCTCCAATGATTCGGCTCTTGATATTTACTCTGGACGATCTAGTGACTGAGATATATTTTAGATGATCCGATGATCAAGACTTACTTCGACTCTTCTTCTCTCCAAGCTTTGGGAGTTTAAAATATCAACTAAAATCTTCTCTAACAAATTTCTTCGGAGTTAATGATCTACAGACATGTGCCACTTGGTGATTGATGGTCAGGATCTACTTTGGCTATACAGAGATTCTATGTTCGAGCCCTAACATGTCACATCATGACATTCCCTTCAATTTGCAGGGGCACACATCGACGGTTTGTAGTAACCCACTTTTCTCCCCACAATTGTCCTGATGTTGACACATAACCGCTTGGGGAAACCATGGTTTGGATTGGGGGACCATCTTGGGAAATTATCTCCTATGCAATTTGGTTCCCCGAAATAACTCCTATCCATCGATATCACTCTCTAGTGGGATATGATGGTGGTGACCTTAGCCCTTTCTTTCTTTTCATCAGACGACTCACGTTCACATGTCCTCCGATACAATGATCTCGAATCTCTCCTTATCCTATAGTGGCAGTTTCTCCCAAATTCGAAGGGGATGGCCATGACACTTCAAACCCCTTACATGGGTCTTTGGCATTCTATCTCCTACGCAGATTCTTCAATTCCAATCTCCCTGATCTTTTCAACTCCATGGCCATAATCTAATCTCAACCCCGATATTCTGAACAACAGACCCAACCCATACCTCCTCTATGTTTCAAATAGAAGCTCTCATACCATTTAGTAACATCCCCAGCCACCCATAGGTCAGAGAATGCTATTTTTGAGCCCACCCTTGGACTTCTTTCTCTTACGATACCTTTTTAAAATATAAGGATGCATAAAAGAAAATACTTAATGACATGCACAACAATATCCAACAAGCATGCATACGACACCTTTGAACATGAGTTTTAAGGCCATCCCAAACAAATTCCTTCTTGACCCTATGGTAGGTTTTCAAAAATCATGAGTGCCCTCTTAGCAGAGTGGTGTGCAATTCAAATAGTACATTTTGTTTGATTTGGGAGATTTTAGATAAATATAAGTGATCTTTGTACCAAGTGAATCATTTTTTCATGTAAATGTATCTGATGCACTAGAATCCTACTACAACCTCCGAATGAGAGTCCACACATTTTCATCATTCTTCTACGCATCCCTTGATTCTATTATGCAAGCGAGTTGGATGATAGAGATAGAACATAGAAATACCTAAACATATTCATCCTTTCTTGAGAGTGCATATGCCACAACATTTTTCTTTCCTTTTTTATAGACGATTTGAAAATCACAACCCAATATCTTGGTCACCCATTTTTTTTTTTTTTTTGGAGATAGTATTTCTTCTAATAAGTATTTAAGACTATCATTATCTGTTTTGACCTTGAAGTTCCTGCCTATTAGGTAAGGGTGCCATTTCTTTAATGCGTGTAGCATTTCCATCATCTCCTTCTCATAAATTGGTTTGTGTAAGTTCGTTCCCTCGAGTGGCCAACTTTCAAAAGCCATGGTCCTTCCATCTTGCATTAGGACAACACCATTTCTATTTCTCGAGGCATCACTTTCCACAATAAAGGTTTTTGTGAAGTTTGGAGTGGTCAAGACATGATATTTTCTCATCACCTCTTTAAGTCATTCAAAATATTTAGTTACCTATGCAGTCCATGAAAATGTGAATTTCTTAGTTAGTGTCATTAAAGGTACTGCTATTCTTCCATAGTACCAAGCAAACTTGCGGTAGTAACCTGCCAAACCCAAAACTCCTCTAAGATTCTTCAATGTTTTGGAAATTTGTAACATACCCAACCACCCACAAGCTAGGCCATGCTACCTTCAAGTCCGCCCTTTGACTTCTTTCTCTTATGATACTTTTTTTAAATTTAAGGATGCATAAAAGAAAAGACTTAACGACATGCACAATAATATCCAGCAAGCCTGCATAGTCTAAAGATCCAATTAAACGATAAATAAATATACAAAATGGAAATACATTCACATACATGTAAATGATACCATAACAGAGAGAACTTATCTTTATGAAATATGACACCAACTGGCTGCAGACCAATGACGTTCCACCCAATTGTAGACACCACTACTCCAAATCTCAACAACAGTGTCACCATCGAACCAAAGCTATAAATCCATAAGGATTGTTCTAGAGTGTCGTGTGTTCCCAAACAAGTCAGATATCAATCTCTCATAGGTTTCCCAACACCCACAACAATCCAAGTATCCAGTTCTATTGTACCCATCCTATACCTTCCCAAGAGAATGGACTTCCTCCCTTCTCTACCATGCAATCCCTGAGGCAATCCCTCTCCTTTATTTTGGGGCCTCCAACACAGATGGTCTGGAATATCAAATCTATAACTCTTAGGACTTGTAGTTGTGATCAAAACGAGGCACATGCCAACAGATCATAGACATGCAGGCCCCAGGTCATGGATGGATCACACGAGCGACAACTATAACCAATTATCCTGTGGCTAATTCTTCAGCAATTTGGTTTCCTTTCCCAACACAAGACACATATGAGGGTGGATCAATGAATGGGTGAGTGAGTGCATGAAAGTGTGTGAGGTAAATCAATGCATGTATAGGAAAATCAAAGAACAAGCCATCAGTCAAACCCCCCCATTAGACCAGAGGCGGGTTTGAGTAATTTTGTGGGGAATTAAGAACCTCCTGGCCTTCCCCAAGAAGCTCATGTAACCAATCACCTTCATTAGACAAAAAGGGTAATTAAAATAGGAAATAAACGTTCATCCCCTCAAGCCCCCTCTCTTGTGGAATCACAACCCCCTATAACTCTAGTCCTTGTATGTCTAGCAGCTAGCGATGTGTTTATTATTAATAACGATAAAATAATTACATTTCTTGGGAACACTGTCCTTTTAATAATTGTTTGGGCACCCTGGCCTCTCAACATTGTAATAATACATTATTCAAACTAGTAGTTAGAAATTCGGGGTGTTACATCCCCTCCCCCTTATCTTGGCACTGTCCTCAGTGGATATACAAAATAGAGATCAAAATCTCAAATTTATTCAAAAAGTTGTTGGCACTCTACTCGCATGGAATAATCCTGCTCCCAGGTAGCATCTTTAGGACTGTATAAGGTCCACAAAACTTTTACCAGCTCTATAACTTGATTCTGGAGAATTTTGACTTTTTTGTCCAATACCCGCACTCACTGAACCTGAAAATATCCCTCAGTCTCTACCTGAATCAGCCATCGATCAATAACATGGTTAGGATCATGTACATATTTCTTTAGTAAATATACATGAAATACATTATGAACATTCATGGAAGTAGGCAATGCAATCATGTATGCAACTGGCCCTATTCTATCAAATATTTCAAATGGACCATAGAATTTGGTTGCCAGATTTTTACAGCTACCCAATTTCAAAGAGATTTTCTTGGGCTTCACTTTCAAAAGTACATGCTCCCCTACTTTAAATTATCTAACTGTCATGTTCTTGTCTGCATAAACATTTTGTTTATCTGGAGCTACATTTAAATTCTACTTGATCTTGACAACCTGGGCTTCCATTCCCTTGATCAACTATGGCCCAAGTACCACTTTATCTGTTGGGTTGTCCCAACTTACTGGAGTATAGAATTTACTACCATACAAGGCTTCAAATGGGCTAACTATTAATGAATCTTGATACCCATTATTATATGAAAACTCAACCAAGTGTAAGTAATCTTTCGAGTTAGATGGGTTATCCATCTCAGACATTCTCCGCATATATTCAATTATTCAATTGATTTTCTCTGTTTTCCCATTTGTATGGGCATGATATGTTGTGCTAAAGTTTATATTTGTGCCAAATGATTTAAACAATTCCCTCCATAAATTGGAGGTAAAGTTTGTATCTCTGCCCAAGATGATTGTCATAGGTATCCCATGTAACCTAACAATTTACTTCATGAAAATTTCTGCAATATTAGTCGTGGTATGTGTTTTCTTCAAAGGCACAAAATGAGAAGCCTTTGTTAATTTTTCAACCACCACCATGATTGAATCATGCTACTTATTCATTCTGGGTAAACCTGTGATGAAATCCATGGTGATCACTTCCCATTTCTTCTCTGGGATTGGCAATGGCTGCACCAAACCTGTTGGGTGCCTATGCTTAGCCTTCACCTTCTGACATTCCATACATCAAGCGATGTAATCAACAACATGCTTCTTCATTCCCAGCCAAAAGAACTGGATTCTTACTGCTGTAATTGTTTTCTAGTAACTGGGATGTCGAGCATAAGGGACATCATGCATTTGCTTCAGTACAAATCCCACAGTTCTCCAGAACTAGGAACATAGATTCTATTTTTATGCATGAGTAATTTGTCTTCCCTTATCTCATACTCCTTTATTTTCTATTGTACATTTCCTTGCTGTAAATTTTCCTTTTCCTGTAGGTAATGCTAGTTTGTAAAAAGACCAATTAAAATTCTTCTCTTCAAGTCTGAATGATGCATACTCACAACCATAGCATGCATGATGTGCACTCTTATACTAAGAGCATCAAAATCTTTATTATCCTTTCCTTTGATATGATTGATATCAAATTCATATTCACTTAAAAATTCTAGCCATCTTGTTTGCCTAACATTCAAGGAGACACATCTGGACTGCTTACGGGATCTTACAATGCATAGAAATTTATTTCTCATTAAGGAGGTGTGTGGTGTCCATTAGATCTGCTATCACTGATGGAATAACCATATATTCCATGATCATCCCTTCTTTCATGGAACCTTCCTTATTCCTCTTGTCTTGAGTTTGATCCCTTCTTCATTTTTCTCTGCAACTGATTTAATATCTGCAAAATTAGAGAATTTATCTATATTTTCTCTCGCATCAGTCTCTCATTGTCTTCTTTGTAGCTTTGCACTTCCATCTTCAGGCTTATTACTGTTTCTATTAATGTTTCTTGCTCTTCTTTTCCCTTGCATCTATTGGACTCTATCTCTACATTACCAACTCTGGTATTCATGCCTTCGACCTCCTTATCATGACTGAAGGCTCCCTCGCCTTCTTCCATTTCCTCAATACGCATCCTGAGTTGATGTGTTTAATCCCCTTAATTCTGCAAAATGTGCAAGCGACCATTTTATAAGAATTATGCATATGATAAACAAAAATTGCCAAACCAAGCTAAAGGTCTCTTTTTTTTTTTTCATGGATATCATATCCCCATTCTTAGAAAATAATAGTGTCCTATTATCCTTCACTGACACAGAATCTCATCCTACATAGGCGCTTCCTTCGAACCACCCTCCCAGAGTACCACGACTAGAAACGGTGGCTAAATCCTTCCTTAGCACTTTTTTGTCTCAAAGAAAACAAATTCGACCCTTAGCCCTCCTTCCCTCATCTCTCAATATTCATATGACCATGACCATGACCTAATCGTATTTGAAAAATCACTTGTCCAGAGATTTGGGACTTCATAACTTTCAACAAGGACTGGATCAATGGTCCTCATCCTTTTTCACGATCAACGATTGAGATCTACTTCAGGACTCCATGCTTCAGGAGTCTCAACTTTCCTCGCTTGCCTCCTACTAGAACGCTTTTACCCAAAGTTTGTGATCTATCAATGGGTGTCCTCCCACAAATCAATGAATGTGAATCACTTTAGCTCTTCGGGATTCAAAAGTTTCAAACTTTCCTCCTGCACTTTTTCCCAGAGTTCTCTCACCCGAAGTCGACGATCCTTTGACATTTGTCTTCAGTAGTCAATAGTCGATATGTACTCCGACCTTCGGGCCTTTGGTAGTTTTTGACCCAACGCAACCCGTCAAATATTTCCTCGCCAGAGTGCCCAGTCTCTAGACTGAACGATCTGTCACTATGTGGAAAAATACTAGAAGCGGACACATGGCCCAATCAGGTGGGTGACACATGTCACGTTCTAACTGAATTTTCGATACTCCAAATGCTCAAAACTTACTAAAACGTGGAACACATCCCATGTGTCCACTTCATCCCAGGTGACATCTACAAAAAAATCACTTTAGGGATTCCAGGATCCACATCACCTCTAGGTGACGTCGTCATGCCCCATCACTTTGACTCTTTAGGCTTTGGGATTCTGGGAGTTTCCATGCTAGAACACTTCCAATTCTCCCAAACTCCGCATTCCCGAAATGGCCAATCTGACACCATGTGTTCTCCTAGATCGGACGACTAAGATACACTTTTGGTCTTCACCTAGAGTCCACGTATCTATATCGTGTGTCCTCCTTAATCTGACAGTTGAGGCTTACTTCAGGTCATTGAACTTTGAAAATCTCAAAGCTCAAAAATTATCTTGCCCGACTAGATTTTATCCGAAGCCCTATATATAGTGACGCATGGCTCTGAGCATATCAATGGTTGGGATCCTTTTGGGTCTTCTAGTTTCAAAAATCTCAAATTTCAAACCCCTATAAGTACACAAGATTTTGTTACGTGTCCTCCTGAATTAGGCGGTTCAGACTTACCCGAAATCCATAGATTTATGCCACGTATCTTCTAGATCAGATGACCCATCTTCACCTACAATGATTCGACTCTTGATATTTACTCTTTATGATCTAGTGACTGAGATATATTTCAGATGATCTGATGATCAAGACTTACTTCAACTCTTCTTCTCTCCGGGCTTTGGGAGTTTAAAATATCAACTAAAATCTTCTCTAACAAATTTCTTCAGAGTTAATGATCTGCTGACATGTGCCTCTTGGTGATTGATGGTCAAGATCTACTTTGGCTATACAGAGATTCTATGTTCGAGCCCTAACATGTCACATCATGACATGCCCTTCAATTTGCAGGGGCACACATCGACGGTTTGGAGTAACCTACTTTTCTCCCCACAATTGTCCTGATGTTGACACATAACCCCTTGGGGAAACCATGGTTTGGATTGGGGGACCAACTTGGGAAATTATCTCCTGTGCAATTTGGTTCCCCAAAATGCCTCCTATCCATTGATATCACTCTCCAGTGGGATATGATGGTGGTGACCTTATCCCCTTCTTCCTTTTCATCAGATGACTCATGTTCACATGTCCTCCGATACAATGATATCGAATCTCTCCTTATCCTATAGTGGCAGTTGCTCCCAAATTCGAAGGGGATGGCCATGATACTTCAAACCCCTTACATGGGTCTTTGGCATTTTATCTCCTATGTAGATTCTTCAATTGCAATCTCCCTGAGATTTTCAACTCCATGGTCATAATCTAATCTCAACCCCGATATTCTGAACAACAGACCCAACCCATACCTCCTCGATGTTTCAAATAGAAGCTCTGATACCATTCTGTAACATCCCCAGCCACCCATAGGTCAGAGAATGATATTTTTCAGCCCACCCTTGTACTTCTTTCTCTTACGATACCTTTTTAAAATATAAGGATGCATAAAATAAAATACTTAATGACATGCACAACAATATCCAACAAGCATGCATACGACATTTGAACATGAGTTTTAAGGCCATCCCAAACAAATTCCTTCTTGACCCTATGGTAGGTTTTCAAAAACCATGAGTGCCCTCTTAGCAGAGTGGTGTGCAATTCAAATAGTAGATTTTGTTTGATTTGGGTGTTTTTAGATAAATATAAGTGATCTTTGTACCAAGTGAATCATTTTTCCATGTAAATGTATCCGATGCACTACAATGCTACTACAACCTCCGAATGAGAGTCCACACATTTTCGTCATTCTTCTACTCATCCCTTGATTCTATTATCCAATCGGGTTGGATGATAGAGATAGAACATATAAAGACCTCAACAAATTCATCCTTTCTTGAGAGTGCATATGCAACAACATTTTTTTTTCCTTTTTTATAGACGATTTGAAAATCATAACCCAATATCTTGGTCACCCATTTTTGTTGTTTTTTTGGAGATAGTCTTTGCTCCAATAAGTATTTAAGACTATCATTATCTGTTTTGACCTTGAAGTTCCTGCCTATTAGGTAAGGGTGCCATTTCTTTAATGCGTGTAGCATTTCCATCATCTCCTTCTCATAAATTGGTTTGTGTAATTCGTTTCCCTCTAGTGGCCAACTTTCAAAAGCCAGGGTCCTTCCATCTTGCATTAGGACAACACCAATTCTATTTCGCGAGGCATCACATTCCACAATAAAGGTTTTTGTGAAGTTTGGAGTGGTCAAGACATGATATTTTCTCATCACCTCTTTAAGTCGTTCAAAATATTTAGTTGCCTCTGCAGTCCATGAAAATGTGAATTTCTTAGTTAGTGTCATTAAAGGTACTTTTATTCTTCCATAGTGCCAAGAAAACTTGCGATACTAACCTGCCAAACCCAAAACTCCTCTAAGATTCTTCAATGTTTTGGAAATTTGTAACTTACCCAACCACCCACAAGCTAGGCCATGCTACCTTCAAGTCTGCCCTTTGACTTCTTTCTCTTATGATACTTTTTTTAAATTTAAGGATGCATAAAAGAAAAGACTTAACGACATGCACAAAAATATCCAGCAAGCCTGCATAGTCTAAAGATCCAATTAAACGATAATTAAATATAAAAAATGGAAATACATTCACATACATGTAAATGATACCATAACAGAGAGAACTTATCTTTATGAAATATGACACCAACTGGCTACAGACCAATGATGTTCCACCCAACTGTAGACACAACTACTCCAAATCTCAACAACATTGTCACCATCGAGCCAAAGCTATAAATCCAAAAGGATTTTTCCAGAGTGTACTTGGGTTCCCAAACAAGTCAGATCTCAATCTCTCATAGGTTTCCTAACACCCACAACAATCCAAGTATCCAGTTATGTTGTACCCAGCCTATACCTTCCCAAGAGAATGGATTTCCTCCCTTCTCTACCATGTAATCCCTGAGGAAATAATGATCCTTTATTTTGGGGCCTCCAACACAAATGGTTTGGAATCTCAAAGCTGTAACTATACATGCTAGCACATCACATACATGTAGGCCCCAGGTCATGGATGGATCACATGAGCGGCAACTATAACCAATTATCCTGTGGCTAATTCTTCAGTAATTTGGTTTCCTTTCCCAACACAAGACACATATGAGGGTGGATCAATGAATGAGGTAAATGAATGAATGTATAGGAAAATCAGCGAACAAGCCATCAGTCAAACCCCCCCATTAGACCAGAGGTGGTTTTGAGTAATTTTGTGGGGAATTAAGAACCTCTTGGCCTTCCCCAAGAATCTCATGTAACCAATCACCTTCATTATACAAAAAGTTTAATTAAAATAGGAAATAAATGTTCAGCCCCTCAAGCCCCCTCTCTTGTGGAATCACAACCCCCTATAACTCTAGTCCTTGTATGTCTAGCAGCTAGCAATGTGTTTATTATTAATAACGATAAAATAAATACATTTCTTGGGAACATTGTCCTTTTAATAATTGTTTGGGCACCCTGGCCTCTCAACATTGTAATAATACATTATTCAAACTAGCGGTTCGAAACTCGGGGTGTTACATCCCCTTTCCCTTATCTTGGCACTGTCCTCAGTGCATATACAAAATAGAGATCAAAATCTCAAATTTATTCAAAAAATTGTTGGCACTCTACCCACATGGCATAATCATTCTCCCAGGTAGCATCTTCAGGACTGTATAAGGTCCACAAAACTTTTACCATCTCTATAACTTGATTCTGGAGCATTGTGACTTTTTTGTCCAATACCCGCACTCATTGAACCTGAAAATATCCCTCGGTCTCTACCTGAATCCGACGCTGATCAATAACATGGTTAGGATCATGTACATATTTCTTTAGTAAATATACATGAAATACATTATGAACATTCATGGAAGTAGGCAATGCAATCATGTATGCAACTGACCCTATTCTATCCAATATTTAAAATGGACCATAGAATTTGGCTGCGAGATTTGTACAGCTACCCAATTTCAAAGAGCTTTTCTTGGGCTTCACTTTCAAAAGTACATGCTCCCCTACTTTAAATTATCTAACTGTCTTGTTCTTGTTTGCATAAACATTTTGTTTATCCGGAGCTGCATTTAAATTCTACTTGATCTTGACAACCTGGGCTTCCATGCCCTTGATCAACTATGGCCCAAGTACCACTCTATCTGTTGGGTTGTCCCAACTTACTGGAGTATCGAATTTACTACCATACAAGGCTTCAAATGGGATGATTATTAATGAATCTTGATACCCATTATTATATGTAAACTCAACCAAGTGTAAGTAATCTTTCGACTTAGATGGTTTATCCATCTCAAACATTCTCCGCATATATTCAATTATTCAATTGACTTTCTCTGTTTTCCCATTTGTATGGGCATGATATGTTGTGCTAAAGTTTATATTTGTGAAAAATCCTTTAAACAATTCCCTCCATAAATTGGAGGTAAAGTTTGTACCTCTGCCCAAGACGATTGTCATAGGTATCCCATGTAACCTAGCAATTTACTTCATGAAAATTTCTGCAATATTAGTCGTGGTATGTGTTTTCTTCAATGGCACAAAATGACAAGCCTTTGTTAATTTTTCAACCACCACCATGATTGAATCATGCTACTTATTCATTCTAGGTAATCCTGTGATGAAATCCATGGTGATCACTTCCCATTTCTTCTCTGGGATTGGCAATGGATAAACTAAACCTGCTGGGTGCCTATGCTTAGCCTTCACCTTCTGACATTCCATACATCAAGCGATGTAATCAACAACATGCTTCTTCATTCCTAGCCAAAAGAACTGGATTCTTATTATTGTAATTGTTTTCTAGTAACTAGGATGTCGAGCATAAGGGACATCATGCATTTCCTTCAGTACAAATTCCTCACTTCTTCAGAACTAGGAACATAGATTCTATTTTTATGCATGAGTAATTTGTCTTCCCTTATCTCATAATCCTTTATTTTCTGTTGTACATTTCCTTGCTGTAAATTTTCCTTTACCTGTAGGTAACGCTAGTTTGTAAAAAGACCATCTAAAATTCTTCTCTTCAAGTCTGAATGATGCATACTCACAACCATAGTATGCATGATGTGCACTCTTATACTAAGAGCATCAAAATCTTTATTATCCTTTCCTTTGTTATGATTGATATCAAATTGATATTCAATTAAAAGTTCTAGCCATCTTGTTTGCCTAACATTCAAGGAGACACCTTTGGACTGCTTACGGGATCTTACAATGCATAGACATTTATTTCTCAGTAAGGAGGTGAGTGGTGTCCATTATATCTATCACTAATGGAATAACCATATCTTCCATGATCATCCCTTCTTTCATGGAACCTTCCTTATTCCTCTTGTCTTGAGTTTGATCCCTTCTTCATTTTTCTCTGCAACTGATTTAATATCTGCAAAATTAGAGAATTTATCTAAATTTTCTCTCTCATCAGTCTCTCATTGTCTTCTTTGTAGATTTTCACTTCCATCTTTAGGCTTACTACCGTTTCTATTAATTTTTCTTTCTCTTCATTTCCCTTGCATCTATTGGACTCTATCTCTGCATTACCAACTCTGGTATTCTGGCCTTCGAACTCCTTATCATGACTGGAGGCTCCCTCGCCTTCTTCCATTTCCTCAATACGCATCCTGAGTTGATGTGTTTAATCCCCTTAATTCTACAAAATGTGCAAGTGACCATTTTATAAGAATTATGCATATGATAAACAAAAATTGCCAAACCATGCTAAAGGTCTCTTTTTTTTTTTCATGGATATCATATCCCCATTCTGAGAAAATAATAGTGTCCTATTATCCTTCACTAACACAAAATCTCATCCTACACAGGCGCTTCCTTCGAACCACCCTCCCAGAGTACCACAACTAGAAACTATGGCTAAATCCTTCCTTAGCACTTTTTTGTCTCAAAGAAAACCAATTCGACCCTTAGCCCTCCTTCCCTCATCTTTCAATCTTCATATGACCATGAACATGACCTAATCGTACTTGAAAAATCACTTGTCCAGAGATTTGGGACTTCATAACTTTCAGCAAGGACTGGATCAATGGTCCTCATCCTTTTTCACGATCAACGATTGAGATCTACTTCAGGACTCCATGCTTCAGGAGTCTCAACTTTCCTCGCTTCCCTCCTACTAGAACGCTTTTACCCAAAGTTTTTGATCTATCAATGGGTGTCCTCCCACAAATCAATGAATGTGAATCACTTCAGCTCTTCAGGATTCAGAAGTTTCAAACTTTCCTCCTGCACTTTTTCCCAGATTTATTTCACCCGAAGTCGACCATCCTTCGAAATTTGTCTTCAGTAGTCAACAGTCGATATGTACTCCGACCTTCGGGCCTTTGGTAGTTTTTGACCCAACGCAACCCATCAAATATTTCCTCTCCAGAGTGCCCATTCTCTAGACTGCACGATATGTCACTATGTGGCAAAATACTGGAAGCGGACACATGGCCCAATCAGGCAGGTGACACATGTCACGTTCTAACTGAATTTTCAATACTCCAAATGCTCAAAACTTTCTAAAACGTGGCACACATCCCATGTGTCCACTTCATCCCAGGTGACATCTGCAAGAAACATCACTTTAGGGATTCCAGGATCCACATCACCTCTAGGTGACGTCGTCATGCCCCATCACTTTGACTCTTTAGGCTTTGGGATTCTGGGAGATTCCATGCTAGAACACTTCTAATTCTCCCAAACTCTGCATTCCCGAAATGGCCAATCTGACACCATGTGTTCTCCTAGATCGGACGACTAAGATTCACTTTGGGTATTCACCCAGAGTCCACGTATCTATATCATGTGTCCTCCTTAATCTAATAGTTGAGGCTTACTTCAGGTCATTGAACTTTGAAAATATCAAAGCTCAAAACTTATCTTTCCCCACTAGATTTTATCCGAAGCCCTGGATATAGTGATGCATGGCTATGAGCATATCAATGGCTGGGATCCTTTTGGGTCTTCTGGTTTCAAAAATCTCAAATTTCAAAACCCTATCAGTACAGAAGATTTTGTTACGTGTCCTCTTGAATTAGGTGGTTGAGACTTACCCGAAATCCATAGATTTATGCCACGTATCTTCTAGATCAGATGACCCATCTTCACCTCCGATGATTCGACTCTTGATATTTGCTCTAGATGATCTAGTGACTGAGATATATTTCAGATGATCCAATGATCAAGACTTACTTCGACTCTTCTTCTCTCTAGGCTTCGGGAGTTTAAAATATCAACTAAAATCTTCTCTAACAAATTTCTTCGGAGTTAATGATCTGCTGACATGTGCCTCTTGGTGATTGATGGTCAGTATCTACTTTCGCTATACAGAGATTCTATGTTCAATCCCTAACATGTCACATCATGACATGCCCTTCAATTTTCATGGGCACACATCGACGGTTTGGAGTAACCCACTTTTCTCCCCACAATTGTCCTGATGTTGACACATAACCCCTTGGGGAAACCATGGTTTGGATTGGGGGACCAGCTTGTGAAATTATCTCCTGTGCAATTTGGTTCCCCGAAATGCCTCCTATCCATTGATATCACTCTCCAGTGGGATATGGTGGTGGTGACCTTAGCCCTTTCTTCCTTTTCATCAGACGACTCATGTTCACATGTCCTCTGATACAATGATCTCAAATCTCTCCTTATCCTATAGTGGCAGTTGCTCCAAAATTCGAAGGGGATGGCCATGTTACTTCAAACCCCTCACATGGGTCTTTGGCATTCTATCTCCTATGTAGATTCTTCAATTCTAGTCTCCCTGAGCTTTTCAAATCCATGGTCATAATCGAATCTAAACCCTGAGATTCTGACCAACAGACCCAACCCATACCTCCTCGATGTTTCAAATAGAAGCTCTGATACCATTCAGTAACATCCCCAGCCACCCATAGGTCAGAGAATGCTACTTTTGAGCCCACCCTCGGACTTTTTTCTCTTATGATACCTTTTTAAAATATAAGGATGCATAAAATAAAATACTTAATGACATGCACAACAATATCCAGGAAGCATTCATACGACACCTTTGAACATGAGTTTTAAGGCCATCCCAAACAAATTCCTTCTTGACCCTGTGGTAGGTTTTCAAAAATCATGAGTGCCCTCTTAGCAGAGTGGTGTGCAATTCAAATAGTACATTTTGTTTGATTTGGGAGCTTTTAGATAAATATAAGTGATCTTTGTACCAAGTGAATCATTTTTCCATGTAAATGTATCTGATGCACTAGAGTCCTACTACAACCTCCGAATGAGAGTCCACACATTTTCGTCATTCTTCTACTCATTCCTTGATTCTATTATCCAATCGAGTTGGATGATAGAGATAGAACATAGAAATACCTCAACATATTCATCCTTTCTTGAGAGTGGATATGCCACAACATTTTTCTTTTCTTTTTTATAGACGATTTGAAAATCAAAACCCAATATCTTGGTCACCTATTTTTGTTGTTTTTTTGGAGATAGTCTTTGTTCCAATAAGTATTTAAGACTATCATTATCTCTTTTGACCTTGAAGTTCATGCCTATTAGGTAAGGGTGCCATTTCTTTAATGCGTGTAGCATTTCCATCATCTTCTTCTCATAAATTGGTTTGTGTAAGTCCTTTCCCTCGAGTGGCCAACTTTCAAAAGCCAGGGTCCTTCCATCTTGCATTTGGACAACACCATTTCTATTTCTCAAGGCATCACATTCCACAATAAAGGTTTTTGTGAAGTTTGGAGTGGTCAAGACATGATATTTTCTCATCACCTCTTTAAGTCGTTCAAAATATTTAGTTGCCTCTGTAGTCCATGAAAATGTGAATTTCTTAGTTAGTGTCATTAAAGGTACTACTATTCTTCCATAGTGCCAAGTAAAATTGCAGTAGTAACCTTCCAAACCCAAAACTCCTCTAAGATTCTTCAATGTTTTGGAAATTTGTAACATAGCCAACCACCCACAAGCTAGCACATGCTACCTTCAAGTCCGCCCTTTGACTTCTTTCTCTTATGATACTTTTTTAAAATTTAAGGATGCATAAAAGAAAAGACTTAACGACATGCACAAAAATATCCAGCAAGCCTGCATAGTCTAAAGATCCAATTAAACAATAAATAAATATACAAAATGGAAATACATTCACATACATGTAAATGATACCATAACAGAGAGAACTTATCTGTATGAAATATGACACCAACTCGCTGCAGACCTATGACGTTCCACCCAACTATAGACACCACTACTCCAAATATCAACAACAGTGTCACCATCGAGCCAAAGCTATAAATCCAAAAGGATTGTTCCAGAGTGTACTTGGGTTCCCAAACAAGTCATATCTCAATCTCTCATAGGTTTCCTAACACCCACAACAATCCAAGTATCCAGTTCTATTGTACCCAGCCTATACCTTCCCAAGAGAATGGACTTCCTCCCTTCTCTACCACACAGATGGTCTGGAATCTCAAATATGTAACTCTTAGGACTTGTAGTTGTGATCAAAATGGGGCACATGCCAACACATCACAGACATACAGGCCCCAGGTCATGGATGGATCACACGAGCGACAACTATAACCAATTATCTTGTGGCTAATTCTTCAGCAATTTGGTTTCCTTTCCCAACATAAGACACATATGAGGGTGTATCAATGAATGGGTGAGTGAGTGCATGAAAGTGCGTGAGGTAAATGAATGCATGTACAGGAAAATCAGTGAACAAGCCATTAGTCAAACCCCCCCATTAGACCAGAGGCGGGTTTGAGTAATTTTGTGGGGAATTAAGAACCTCCTGGCCTTCCCTAAGAAGCTCATGTAACCAATCACCTTCATTAGAAATAAAGGGTAATTAAAATAGGAAATAAACATTCAGCCCCTCAAGCCCCCTCTCTTGTGGAATCCAAACTCCCTATAACTCTAGTCCTTGTATGTCTAGTAGATAGCGATGAGTTTATTATTAATAACGATAAAATAATTGGATTTCTTGGGAACACTGTCCTTTTAATAATTGTTTGGGCACCCTGGCCTCTCAACATTGTAATAATACATTATTCAAACTATCGGTTTGAAACTCGGGGTGTTACATCCCCTCCCCCTTATCTTGGCACTGTCCTCAGTGCATATACAAAATAGAGATCAAAATCTCAAATTTATTCAAAAAGTTGTTGGCACTCTACCCGCATGGCATAATCATGCTCCCAGGTAGCATCTTCAGCACTGTATAAGGTCCACAAAACTTTTACCAGCTCTATAAGTTGATTCTAAAGCATTTTGACTTTTTTGTTCAATACTCGCACTCACTGAACGTGAAAATATCCCTCGGTCTCTACCTAAATCAGACACTGATCAATAACATGGTTAGGATCATGTACATATTTCTTTAGTAAATATACATGAAATACATTATGAACATTCATGGAAGTAGGCAATGCAATCATGTATGCAACTGGCCCTATTCTATCCAATATTTCAAATGGACCATAGAATTTGGCTGCCAGATTTGTACAACTACCCAATTTCAAAGAGATTTTCTTGGGATTCACTTTCAAAAGTACATGCTCCCCTACTTTAAATTATCTAACTGTCCTGTTCTTGTCTGCATAAACATTTTGTTTATCCTGAGCTGCATTTAAATTCTACTTCATCTTGACAACCTGGGCTTCCATGCCCTTGAACAACTATGGCCCAAGTACCACTCTATCTGTTGGGTTGTCCCAACTTACTGGAGTATCGAATTTACTACCATACAAGGCTTCAAATGGGATCATTATTAATGAATCTTGATACCCATTATTATATGAAAACTCAACCAAGTGTAAGTAATCTTCCGACTTAGATGGCTTATCCATCTCAAACATTCTCCGCATATATTCAATTATTCAATTGACTTTCTCTTTTTTCCCATTTGTAGGGGCATGATATGTTGTGCTAAAGTTTATATTTGTGACAAATCCTTTAAAAAATTCCCTCCATAAATTGGAGGTAAAGTTTGTATCTCTGCCCAAGACGATTGTCATAGGTATCCCATGTAACGTAGCAATTTACTTCATGAAAATTTCTGCAATATTAGTCGTGGTATGTGTTTTCTTCGAAGGAACAAAATGAGAAGCCTTTGTTAATTTTTCAACCACCACCATGATTGAATCATGCTACTTATTCGTTCTGGGTAATCCTGTGATGAAATCCATGGTGATCACTTCCCATTTCTTCTCTGGGATTGGCAATGGCTGCACCAAACCTGTTGGGTGCCTATGCTTAGCCTTCACCTTCTGACATTCCATACATCAAGCGATGTAATCAACAACATGCTTCTTCATTCATAGCCAAAAGAACTGGATTCTTACTGCTGTAATTGTTTTCTAGTAACTAGGATGTTGAGCATAAGGGACATCATGCATTTCCTTCAGTACAAATCCCACAGTTCTCCAGAACTAGGAACATAGATTCTAATTTTATGCATGAGTAATTTGTCTTCCCTTATCTCATACTCCTTTATTTTCTATTGTACA
Organism: Picea engelmannii; assembly: GCA_009831015.1. Taxonomy (NCBI): domain Eukaryota; kingdom Viridiplantae; phylum Streptophyta; class Pinopsida; order Pinales; family Pinaceae; genus Picea; species Picea engelmannii. Next base: position 258,362 of record ML780718.1, read on the forward strand.
TTTCCTTGCTGTAAATTTTCCTTTTCCTGTAGGTAACGCTAGTTTGTAAAAATACCATCTAAAATTCTTCTCTTCAAGTCTGAATGATGCATACTCATAACCATAGCATGCATGATGTGCACTCTTATACTAAGAGCATCAAAATATTTATTATCCTTTCCTTTGATATGATTGATATCAAATTCATATTCACTTAAAAATTCTAGCCATCTTGTTTGCCTAACATTCAAGGAGACACCTCTGGACTGCTTACGGGATCTTACAATGCATAGAAATTTATTTCCCAGTAAGGAGGTGAGTGGTTTCCATTATATCTTCTATCACTGATGGAATAACCATATCTTCCATGATCATCCCTTCTTTCATGGAACCTTCCTTATTCCTCTTGTCTTGAGTTTGATCCCTTCTTCATTTTTCTCTGCAACTGATTTAATATCTGCAAAATTAGAGAATTTATCTAACTTTTCTCTCTCATTAGTCTCTCATTGTCTTCTTTGTAGCTTTGCACTTCCATATTCAGGATTATCACCATTTCTATTAATGTTTCTTTATCTTCTTTTCCCTTGCATCTATTGCACTCTATCTCTGCATTACCAACTCTGATATTCTAGCCTTCGACCTCCTTATCATCACTGGAGGCTCCCTCGCCTTCTTCCATTTCCTCAATACGCATCCTGAGTTGATGTGTTTAATCCCCTTAATTCTGCAAAATGTGCAAGCGACCATTTTATAAGAATTATGCATATGATAAACAAAAATTGCCAAACCATGCTAAAGGTCTCTTTTTTTTTTTTCATGGATATCATATCCCCATTCTGAGAAAATAATAGTGTCCTATTATCCTTCACTGACACAGAATCTCATCCTACACAGGTGCTTCCTTCGAACCACCCTCCCAGAGTACCACGACTAGAAACGGTGGCTAAATCCTTCCTTAGCACTTTTTTGTCTCAAAGAAAACAAATTCGACCCTTAGCCCTCCTTCCCTCATCTCTCAATATTCATATGACCATGACCATGACCTAATCGTACTTGAAAAATCACTTGTCCAGAGATTTGGGACTTCATAACTTTCAACAAGGATTGGATCAATGGTCCTCATCCTTTTTCATGATCAACGATCAGTCTCTCATTGTATTCTTTGTAGCTTTGCACTTCTATCTTCAGGCTTATTACCATTTCTATTAATTTTTCTTGCTCTTCTTTTCCCTTGCATCTATTGGACTCTATCTCTGCATTACCAACTCTGGTATTCTGGCCTTCGACCTCCTTATCATGCCTAGAGGCTCCCTCGCCTTCTTCCATTTCCTCAATACGCATCTTGAGTTGATCTATTTAATCCCCTTAATTCTACAAAATGTGCAAGCGACCATTTTATAAGAATTATGCATATGATAAACAAAAATTTCCAAACCATGCTAAAGGTCTTTTTTTTTTTTTTTCATGGATATCATATCCCCGTTCTCAGAAAATAATAGTGTCCTATTATCCTTCACTGACACAAAATCTCATCCTACATAGGCGCTTCCTTGGAACCACCCTCCCAGAGTACCACGACTAGAAACTGTGGCTAAATCCTTCCTTAGCCCTTTTTTGTCTCAAAGAAAACCAATTTGACCCTTAGCCCTCCTTCCCTCATCTCTCAGTCTTCATATGACCATGAACATGACCTAATCGTACCTGAAAAATCACTTGTCCAGAGATTTGGGACTTCATAACTTTTAGCAAGGACTGGATCAATGGTCCTCATCCTTTTTCAGGATCAGCAATCGAGATCTACTTTAGGACTCCATGCTTCAGGAGTCTCAACTTTCCTCGCTTACCTCCTACTAGAACGCTTTTACCCAAAGTTTTATTTATCAATGGGTGTCTTCCCACAAATCAATGAATGTGAATCACTTCAGCTCTTCAGGATTCAGAAGTTTCAAACTTTCCTCCTGCACTTTTTCCCAAAGTTCTTTCACCCGAAGTCGACGATCCTTTGACATTTGTCTTTAGTAGTCAACAGTCGATATGTACTCCGACCTTCGAGCCTTTGGTAGTTTTTGACCCAACACAACCCGTCAAATATTTCCTGTCCAGAGTGCCCAGTCTCTAGACTGCATGATCTATCACTATGTGGCAAAATACTGGAAGTGGACACATGGACCAATCAGGCGGGTGACACATGTCACGTTCTAACTGACTTTTCAATACTCAAAATGCTCAAAACTTACTGAAACATGGCACACATCCCATCTGTCCACTTCATCCCAGGTGAAATCTGCAAGAAACATCACTTTAGGGATTCCAGGATCCACATCACCTCTAGGTGACGTCATCATCCCCCATCACTTTGACTCTTTAGGCTTTGGGATTCTCGGAGTTTCCATGTTAGAACACTTCCAATTCTCCCAATCTCTGCATTCCCGAAATGGCCAATCTGACACCATGTGTTCTCCTAGAGCGGACGACTAAGATTCACTTTGGGTCTTCACCCAGAGTCCACGTATCTATATCGTGTGTCCTCCTTAATCTAACAGTTGAGGCTTACTTCAGGTCATTGAACTTTGAAAATCTCAAAGCTCAAATCTTATCTTTCCCCACTAGATTTTATCCGAAGCCCTGGATAGAGTGACGCATGGCTCTGAGCATATCAATGGTTGGGATCCTTTTGGGTCTTCTAGTTTCAAAAATCTCAAATTTCAAACCCCTATAAGTACACAAGATTTTTTTACGTGTCCTCTTGAATTAGGCGGTTGAGACTTCCCGAAATCCATAGATTTATGCCACATATCTTCTATATCAGATGACCCATATTCACCTCCGATGATTCGACTCTTGATATTTACTCTTGACAATCTAGTGACTGAGATATATTTCAGATGATCCGATGATCAAGACTTACTTCGACTCCTCTTCTCTCCGGGCTTTGGGAGTTTAAAATATCAACTAAAATCTTCTCTAACAAATTTCTTCAGAGTTAATGATCTGCTGACATGTGCCTCTTGGTGATTGATGGTCAGGATCTACTTTGGATATACAGATATTCTATGTTCGAGCCCTAGCATGTCACATCATGACATGCCCTTCAATTTGCAGGGGCACACATTGACGGTTTAGAGTAACCCACTTTTCTCCCCACAATTGTCCTGATGTTGACACATAACCCCTTGGGGAAACCATGGTTTGGATTGGGGGACCAGCTTGGGAAATTATCTCCTATGCAATTTGGTTCCCCGAAATGCCTCTTATCCATTGATATCACTCTCTGGTGGGATATGATGGTGGTGACCTTATCCCTTTCTTCCTTTTCATCAGACGACTCATGTTCACATGTCCTCCGATACAATGATCTCGAATCTCTCCTTATCCTATAGTGGAAGTTGCTTGCAAATTCGAAGGGGATGGCCATGATACTTCAAACCCATTACATGGGTATTTGGCATTCTATCTCCTACATAGATTCTTCAATTCCAATCTCCCTGAGATTTTCAACTCCATGGTCATAATCTAATCTCAACCCCGAGATTCTGACCAACAGACCCAACCCATACCTCCTCGATATTTCAAATAGAATCTCTGATACCATTCAGTAACATCCCCAGCCACCCATATGTCAGAGAATGCTACTTTTGAGCCCACCCTTGGAATTCTTTCTCTTGCGATATCTTTTTAAAATATAAGGATGCATAAAAGAAAATACTTAATGACATGCACAACAATATCCAACAAGCATGCATAGTCTAAATATTCAATTAAATGGTAATTAAATATACATAGTGAAAATACATTCATATAAATGTAAATGATACCATAACAGAGAGAACTTGTCCTTATGAAATATGACACCAATTGGGTGCAGAACAAGGACGTTCGATAGAACCATAGACATAACTTCTCCAAATATGAACAACAGTGTCACCCCCGAGCCAGGACTATGAATCCACAAGGATGGTTCTAGAATGTACTTGGGTTCCCAAACCAGTCAGATCTCAATATCTCGTAGGTTTCCGAACACCCACAACAATCCAGGTACCCAACTCTCTTATACACATCTCGTACTGCCCCAAAAGAATGGACTTCACCCTTCTCTACCACACAATCCCTCAGGCAGTCCCTTTCCTTTATTTTGGGGCCTCCTGCATAGCTGGTCCAGAATCTCAAAGTTGTAACTCTCAGGACTCCCAATTGTGAGAAAACAGGGCATAGGCCAACACATCTCAAACATGCGGGCCCTAGGTCATGGCTAGATCACACTAGTGACCATTACAACCAACTATCCCATGTCTAATTCTTTAGAAATTTGACTTCATTTCCCAAACCAAGACATAGATGAGGGTGAATCAATGAATGGGTGAGTGAGTGCATGAAAGTGTGTGAGGCAAATGAATGCACATATAGGAAAATCAGCGAACAAGCTACTAGTTGAACCCCCCCATCAGACCAGAGGTGGGTTTAAGTAATTTTGTGGGGAATCAAGAACCTCTTGGACTTCCCCAATAAGATCACGTAACTAATCCCCTTCCTTAGACAAAAAGGGTAATTAATATAGGAAATAAAAGTTTATTCCTTCAAGCCCCCTCTCTTGTGGGATCATATCCCCCTATAACTCTAGTCCTTGTCTATCTAGCAACCAACGATGTGTTTATTTTTAATAATGATAAAAAACATTACATGTCTTGGACACACTGGCTTTTTAATAATTGTTTGGGCACCCTTGCCTCTCAACATTGTAAAAATACATTATTTAAAATGGGGGCTCAAAACTTGGGGTGTTACAGAATCGATCATTCCATCATGGACTTAATCTTGTTAGGGTCTACCTTGACATCTTCATGAAATACAATATGACCCAAATACTCTACCTCCTTCACCCCAAAGAAACATTTGGATGGATTGGCATATAGTTGTTTCTCCTTTAGTAGCTGTAGCACCTTGTCAACATGTCACACATGATCCTCCCAAGACTTGTTATAGATTAGTATATCATCAAAAAATACTAACACAAATTTTCGAAGGAAGGGATTGAAAATGGAATTCATCAACCCTTGGCATGTGGAAGGTGCATTTGTAAGGGCAAAAGGAATGACCAAAAATTCATAATGGCCTTCATGAGTTTGGAGTACTATTTCTGGGATGTTTTCCTCCATTATAATGTGATGATACCCTGATCGGAGATCCAACTTTTTTAAATAGATTTCTCCATGTAGTTCATCTAACAATTCATAAATGACAGGAATGTGAAACTTATATTTAATAATGATTTTGTTGATCTCTCTATAATCTAGACACATACACCATGAGCCATCTTTCTTGAGTACCATTACCACTGGTGCAAGTTAAGAACTTTGGCTAGGTATAATAATGCCAACCTCTACCATTTCGTTAACCATGCACTCAATTTCACTCTTCTAGGCATAATGTTATCTATATGGCCTGATGTTAGGAGGAAAAATCCCAAGAATTACGTGAATAACATGATCATGATTTCGAGTGGGTGGAAGACCTTTGGGAATATCTTAAAAAAATATGGAATGATTATCAATCATCCCTTGGAGATCTAGGGGAATATATGGATTAGATGTTTGAACATCTAGTGAGAATAGTTGTGCAATTACACCTTCATGCCCTTTTTTAAATAATTTTTTCATGCCATTATAGCTTATCACCTTACCGGGTTTCCCTGTGATACCTCTTAACTCAATTTCTTTTCCTTCCAATGAAAATTTCATGAAAAGTTCTTGAAAATTAAAATCCACTATTCCTAATGGTTGTAACCATTGAATTCCTAGTACGACATTAGCACCACCCATGGGTATAGAAATCATTGGAATATTCATTACATATTCCCCCATAGTAAGATTGATCTTATTTCATTTTCCTGAGAAATGTATAGTTCCTCCATCTACAATCATTACTTGAAACTCTGGAGTTGGATATACAAAGAAATTGAGAGATTTGGATAATTTATAGTGAATGAAATTATGAGTACTATCAGGACCAATTTGGAATATTACCCTTTTCTTTTTTATACATACTTCGCTCTTGAGGGTTTGAGGAGTGCTAATTCCAACCAATGCATTACAGGATTTCTGTAACACCCCAGGTTTTGAAACCCCATTTTAAATAATGTATTGTTCCAATGTTGAGAGACCAGAGTGCCCAAATAGTTATTAAAAGGCCACTATGCCCAAGAAATGTAATGTTTTGATCATTATTAATAATAAATACATCATTGGTTGCTAGATGGACAAAGAATAGAGTTATAGGGGGGTATGATTCCAAAAGAAAGGGGGGTTGAGGGGATGAATGTTCATTTCCTATTTTAATTACCTTTTTTTTTATAAGGGAGGGGATCAGTTACATGATCTTGTTGGGGAAGACCATGATGTTGTTGATTCCCCATGAAATACTTAAACCCATGCCTGGTCTGTTGGGGGGGTTGGATGACTTCTCGTTTGCTCATTTTTCTCATTCTCTCCTTCATTTACTTATTTTTTTCATCCACTTTCTCATTGGTTCATGCGTTAATTCACTTCATCACTCATTCATTCATCCCATCCTTACCTATCACTCATTGATCCATCCTCATCCATGTCTTGGCTTGGGAAAGGAAAGTGAACTGTCGAAGAGTAGAAATGATATTATTGGTTGTAGTGGTCGCTAGTTTAATATAGACATGAATTGAGGCCTGCATGTATGAGATGCGTTGGCCTGTGTCCATGTTGGTTCGCAGCTATGAGTCCGAAGAGTTTCCACATTGATATTCTGGACTAGTTGCGCTACAACCCTGGAAGGAGAAGAACTGCCTGAGGAAAATCATGGTAGAGAAGGGTGGAGGTCCATTCTCTTGGGTGGTGCAGGCTGGGTAGAAGAGAGTTGGGTACTTGGATTGTTGTGAGTGCTCAAAAATCCTGTGAGAGACTGAGTGCAGACTATTTTGGGAAGCCAAGTAACACTCTAGAATCCTCCTTGTGGATTCATAGCCCTGGCTTGGGGGTGACACTACTGTTGAGATTTGGAACAGTAGTGTCTATAGTTGGGTGCAATGTCATTGGTTTACAATGAGTTGGTGTCATATTTTATAAATATACATTCTCTCTATTATGGTATTAATTATCTGTATATGAAGGTATTCCATTGTGTATTTATTTACCATTTAATTGAATCCTTAGAATATGCATGCTTGATGGTTATTTCTATGGATGTCATTATATCTTTTATTTTATGTGTCCTTATTAATTTAAAAAGGTATCGGTAAGAGAAAGAAGTCTAACGGTGGGCTTGAAGGTGGCGTACCCCTACCTGTGGGTGGTCGGGGTGTGTTAAAAATTGGTATTAGAGATTCTGGTTGAAACACCAGGTCAGTATGGGTCAGGTATGTTGGTTAGAGTCTCATGGTTGATATCGAATTATGACCATGAAGTTGAAAGTCTCAGGAGGAATGGCGTTTCAGACTCTATGCATGAGATAGAATGTCAGATATCCTTTGTAAGGGTTTGAAGGATTGTGACCATCCCTTTCGAATTCAGGAGTGATCGCCACTATGGGATCAAGAGAGATCCGTGATTGTTGTATCAGAGGGCAGGTGAACAAGGGTCATCTGATGAAGTCGAGGAATAGGTTAAGTCACAACCATCAGATCTGATTGGAGAGAAATCAATAGTGGGGAGGCATTGCAGGGATCAGGAAGGAAATCAAAGTTTATGTAAGCTGAGAGCCCTCAATAAATTAGGATCATTGATATTTCTATATCAATAGATGAATGATGGATATTGATCCTACTATGGATGAGCATCTTCTCTTTTCAGATATCGAAAAATAAATTAAAGAGTGAGCGAGTTGAGTCTCTACAATCACTCGTGGGCTTTGATCTTCAAGTAGGTGACACATGTCAAGAGATCTCATACTTCGAGAGGAATCAAGAAGAAGATAAGTGAGAAAAGGACTCCCAAACGATTGAAGCTTCTAAGAGACATAGTAGATCCATACCATTGATCGAAGTGGAGGCATGGTAGGAGATCTTATAGTCCGACAGATAACCACTTCGAAAGAAAGAAGGATGCAAAAATCTAGATATCCTGAAGGCCTGAATCCGAGAGTTCATCTAGACCATCCATCAACAAGGACACGCGATGCTAGATCTACCACTTCAAAGACTTAATAATCTGGAAGGTTTTCTAGAGCAAAGCACTAGGGCAAGAACTACTCGAAGTCCCGAAGTAATTGAGGACCATTGATATCAAATAAACAAGAACTATTTATCTTTGCAAGAGTATCTCTCGAATTCCCAAAGTCTGGGGTTAATACAAACCATTCAATAAGGGAGACACATGTCGGTAGATTGACTAGTTTAGGAATTTAGAGTTCGGTAGAATTGGAAGCGTGCTAGTGTGGAAACTCCCAAATCCTGAAGCTCAAAGAGTTGAAGTGGTGGGGCATGATTATGTCACCTAGAGGTGATGTGGACCCCAAAATTAAAGCGTATAATATTTCGAAGCCTGATATTTTGAAGTGATGTAGCTCACGGATATCACCTAGGATGACGTGGAAACATGGGATGTGTTCCACATGTCAGTGAGTTTCAAACCCATGGAGGATTGAAATGTCAGTTAGAACATGAAATGTGTCACCCACCTAATTGGGCCACATGTCCTCTTCTAGTATTTCACCACGTGGCGACAGATCGTGCAGTCTAGAGAATGGGCACTTTTGAGGAAAACTATGTGACAATTTGCATTGGGTCGAGAAATATCAAAGGCCTAAAAGCTGGAGTACATATCGGCCATTAATTCTAGAAGACATGTGGCAATATATCTCATAGTTGTTTCAAGGATCAACGCTCTGAGAGAAAGTGAAGGCAAAGAGTTTAAAACTCCTGAATCTTGAAGAACCGAAGTGATTCATATTCATTGATCTATGCAAATACACACATCAAAATATTGTGAACTCCAAGTGGAAGTGTTCTAGGAGGGTAAGCCTTGGGTTGTAGCCCAAGGTTATAGGCTAGGAAGGAGCTAGCACCTTTCGCTGTGAGATTGGAATAGGGCACTAAGGAAGCAGGACCCATAGATAGTTGTCGGTCTGTGAGTGGAAGATCAATGGTGGGAGAACATTGTGGGGATAGCATAAAAAATTAGTGAACGTGCTAGTTCGCAGCCCGCTATTTTCCAGTGTCATTGATCTTATCGGGACAAGGGATCAATGACCAAGATTTAAAGGATATTTGGGTGAGAAATTTTAAGATTGCGGGGACATAGATCTCCAATAAAGAGTGAGCATGTTGTCATCCCACAATTAATTTTGACTGTTGATCTCAACACTCGATCAGGAAGTGGTTTGAAGGGAGTGCATGTGTAGAGTTAAATTCTGTATTGGCTAAGGGATAACATGGAATTGTTATATGTTTCATATTGATACATATATGTTATTCATTAATTGAGAAGAAAAAGGACATGTAACATGGTTTGGAAAATTTTGTTTATCGTATTCATAATTCTAAGAAAATGGTCCCTTGAATGTTTTAAAAAATTAAGATATTAAACATATCATCTCAGAATGAAAATTTGAGAGATGGGAGAAGGTGAAGAATCTCGCATCCATGAAAGAGAGGCCAAATGACAAAATACCAGAGTTGGTAGTGCAGAGACAGGGTCCAATGGATGGAAGTAAATAGGAGAGCATGAAACATTAATAGAAATTGTAAGAGGCCTGAAAATAGAAGTGTAGGGATAAAAAGTAGACAACAAGAGGCTAAGGAGGGAGAAAATTCAGATAAATGCTCAAGTGTTGGAGAGCTTAAATCAACTGCAAAGTCAAGCCAAGAATGGATGAAAGCAAGAGGAAGAAGGAAGGTGTCATGAAAGAAGAGATTATCATGGAAGATATGGTCATTCAACAAGTACCAACAAAACTCATAGACACCACTCACCTCCTTACTCAGAAAGAAAGTTTTATGCATCAAAAGATTTTGTAAGCAGTCTAGAGTTGTCTCATGTTAGGAACCAGAGAAGCATATAGGAAGTGGAAAGTTTGTAAGGAGAGATAAGGAATCTTAATAAACCCTCCTTTAATGGTGAAAAATAAAGGGAAGATGATTTTGAAGCATGGTTTCTTGGACTCATGAGGTATTTTCAATTGCATAACTATTCAAAAAACCTAGAAGCCAGGATTTCCACCTACCATTTACACGGGAAGGCTGCAATGTGGTGGGATTAACTGAAGCAAGTTGAACATATTGATGAGAATAGGATCACTTGGAAGCATTTCATGAATTAATTCCATAAGGACCACCTCTCAAAGCATTTCTATGACAATAAAATGTAGGAGTTCTTTGAACTCAGACTGGGAAGCATGACTATGGCAGAATATGAGAAGAATTTCTTGGGATTGTTAAAATATGTTGGGTTTATAAATGATGAAAAGGTAAATATACATAGGTTTTTGAGTGGATTTCCAACCTTTTATAAATAAAAGATTAGGTATGATGATCCCAAGACCTTGACTGAGGCCATCAGGAAGGATAAATACATATATGAGCAAGACAATCCCTGTAGAAAGGATCACCATGTTTTCCTAGATTTTCATAGCAAGACATTTACTTGTCTTGATGAAGATGGAAAATAGAACACGTGAAAGGAGTTCCAAGACCCATATCTAAAAGGGAGATTTAAGACTTAAAAATGAAGATATGTTTTAGTAAAGGATGTCAATTATGTGAAACTCACGTGGAAGAGCCAAAAAACATAAAGGGGCCAAGCCTTGAATATTTCTCGGTAATACATGAATTTGAATATATATTCCAAGAAATTCCAGGGTTTCCACCAAGAAGGGAAATACATTTCTTAATTGATCTAGTTCCTGGAGCTACCCTGGTGTCAAAAACACCTTACAGAATGAGCACACCAGAGTTAAAATAATTATAAATGCAGTTGGAGGAATTGTTGAAGAAAGGGTACATACATCCAAGTGTTTCACCTTGGGGAGCACCAATACTTTTTGTGAAAAATAAGGATGGAACCTTGAAGTTGTGTATTGAATTTCGACAACTGAATAAGTATACTATAAATAACAAGTATCCTCTACCTAGAATTTATGACCTCTTTGATCAACTAAGAGGAGAAAGATCAAGGAAGAAGACATTCGTAAGACAACCTTTAGGACCAGGTATGGGCATTATGAATTTTTAGTGGTGCCATTAGGACTGACCAATGCACCAGGAGCATGAACATCACTTAAGACTAGTATTGCAAGTGTTGAGAGAACATCAATTGTATGACAAGTTGAGTAAGTACTCTTTTTATGAAAATCATATCCATTACTTGGGACACATTATTTTAGAGCAGGGAGTAGCAATAGATCCAAAGAATATTGAAGCCATTAGAGGATGGAAAACACCCAGAAATGTGTCAGAAGTCATATATTTTATGGGATTAGTTGGTTACTATAGAAGGTTCATAGAAGGTTTCTCTAATATTTCTCATCCCATCACTTCTTTGAAAAAGAAGGGAACTAAATTTGAATGGACACATAAGTGTGAAGATAATTTTGATTTGTTGAAGGAATTACTTACTAGTGCACATATGTTAAATATTGTTGACCTAGATGAAAGTTTTTTGGTATGCACAGATGCATGTAAGAAAGGTATTGGGTGAGTACTCATGCAGAATGGACATGTCATTGGTTATGAGTCTAGAAAGCTTAAGGAGCATGAAAGGAACTATGCCACACATGACATGGAGCTTGTTTCCATTGTCCATGCCTTGAGGATGTGCAAGCATTATCTCATGGGGAAGAGATTTGAATTAAGGACATACCACATTGGCTTGAAGTATCTTTTTGAACATCCGACCTTGAATTCTAGGAAAACAAGATGGATGGAATTTTTAAGTGAATATGACCTAGATATCAAGCATATCAAAGGAAAATACAAAGGAAAAGAGAATAACGTTTCTGATGCACTTAGTATAAGAGTGCATCTCATGCATGCTACTACTATCAGTATGCATCAATCAGACTTGAAGAGAAGAATTTTAGATGATCATGTTATAGATCCACATTACCTATAGGTAAAGGGAATCTTACAGAAAGAAGATATACAACCGAAAATAAAGGAGTATGAGATAAAGGAAGATGGATTAATCATGCATAATAATAGAATATATGTTCTTAGTTCCGAAGAATAAAGAAATTTGGTATTGAAGGAAATGCATGATGTTCCTTATGTTGGACATCCTCGTTACCAGAAAATGATTACAATAGTAAGAATCCAATTCTTTTGGCCGGGAATGAAAAGGGATGTTGTTGATTACATCACTCAATGTATGGAATGTCAAAATATTATGGATAAGCATAGGCATCCAATGGTTTTGTTGTAGACATTACCAATCCGAGAGAAGAAAGGGGAGGTGATAACCATTGATTTAATAAATAAATTACCCAGGACAATAATGGAACATGATTCAATCATGGTGGTGGTTGACAAATTTACAAAATCTGCTCATTTTGTTCTTGTCAAAACAACCCATACAGTGGCTATTATTGCAGAAATTTACATGAGAGAGATTGCTAGGTTGCATGGGATACCTAGCACAATTGTCTCGAACATAGGTACAAAGTTTACCTCCAAATTCTAGAGGGGATTGTTTAAAGGATTTAGTACAAATATAAACTTTAGCCCAACATGCCATCCACAGTAAGATGGGAAAACAAATAGTATCAACCGAGTAATTGAAGATATGTAGAGAATATATGTGATGGATAATCCATCTAAGTTGGAATATTAATTGCACTTGGTTGAGTTTTCATATAATAATGGGTATCAAGATTCATTGAGAATGATCCTATTTGAAGCCTTGTATGGTAGGAAATACAATACTTCAGTGTGCTAGGACAACCCAACAGATAGAGTGGTACTTGGGCCAGAGTTGCTCAAGGATATGGAAGACCAGATGGTTAAGATCAAACATAATTTAAAGGTAACTCAGGATATAATTTTTTTTTAATGTAGATAAGAACATGATAGATAGAGAATTTAAATTAGGGGAGCATGTACTTTTGAAAGTGAAGACCAAGAAAAGCTTCTTGAAATTGGGTGGTTGTACAAAGATTGTAGCCAGATTTTGTGGTCCATTTGAAATATTGGACATAATAGGGCCAGTTGCAGACATGCTTACATTTCCAGCTTCCATGAATGTGCATAATGCATTTCATGTCTCTTTACTAAAGAAATTTGTACATGATTCTAACCATTTTATTGATTGGCATCTGATTTAGGTAGAGACAGAAGGAGACTTTCAGGTTCAACCGATACGAGTATTGGACAAAAAGGTCAAAAGTTCAGTGGACCTGCTACAATAATGAAAATGCTACCTGGGAGCATGAAGATCACACACTAGCATAATTGGCCCATTTTGCGACGGTTGTTTCAATGCTATTGTGATGTTATGTCATTGATATGGGGATCAATTTAGAGTCTATGAAACGCTGGTTTAGGTGACGTGGAAATTGCGACTAACTTGATCAAACATTGCATAAGCAACGATATAGGCAAATAATCTCAAACCAAATTTTCGTCTAAATTGCGACAACAACTTTTATAGTTAAACCGACGCATCAATAGAAGTCATTGTCACATATTCAACAACAACTTTTGTTGTTTATGTAGCTAAACTGACGCAACAATAGAAGTTGTCATCACATATTTGATGCCACTTTTCATTGTTTATATAGATGAACCATCGCATCAATAGAAGATGTCATCGCCTATTCGACAACAACTTTTTGTTGTTTATGTAGTTAAACCTACGCATCAATAGAATTTATCGTCACCTATTCGACAACAACTTTCCATTGTTTATATAGAAAAACCGTTGCATCAATAGAAACTATCGTCGCATAGGCAATGAAATCTTTTCGATGTTTATATAGAAAAACCATCACATCAATAGAAGATGTTGTTGCCTATTCGACAACAACTTTTTGTTTTTTATGTCATCTTAAGGACATTTAACTCAAAAAATCATTCATCTAGTGATCCATCTTATTACCTAATGACCATAACTTGGGAAAATTTGTTTCAAGAGACAACAAGGCCAGCAAGCCAGGAATTTCAATATGATACCCAAGAATCATATCTAAATCATTAGGTCTCCTATCATTATAGGATACTAACATAATGGATGTCTCATTGCCATCTATAGAATCTTTTTCGGAAATCTCTTGAAATGTCATGGCACATCCAATAAACCCGTCACAAATGTCATCTTGCACGAACCCCTCATAGTGAGTAGTGAATGAGGCCAATGTTGAAGTTTCTCTAAATTGTGCATGTATGTGTCGAAATTTGAGATGGTTAGACTAGACACATGCCTTGAAAATATGGGAGGGTTTCAAGACTCAAGGATGTATGATGTCCCAACCACATAATATTTGAGATCGTCCATGTTTGCAACAACATTCATAATGGGTGTCTCATTGTCAAATGTCATTGTTTCCATCTCTAGAAACTTTGTTGGAACTCTATCGAAATGTCATGGAAATTCCAATTCACCCACCACAAATGGCATGCATTGACCCCACATAGTGAGTAGTGAACTTATCGACGAACTTTTTTCATCGATAACATAGAAAATTTGTCGCAAGATTATTAATTTACATTTGTCTCTCTTGCAACGATATCAAATGATGCTTGGAATCATTTCATATTTGGTTTATCAACTTGAAATATCAATTTGATACTTTGCAGTACAGTTGTTGGACCTTCAATCAAATACTAATATGAAACTTGGAATCATTAACATATCTACTAGAACATATTAAAAATAGGGTTTATGGTTTCCATGATGAATTGATGATGGAAGAAAGTGGGTGTGTCACTCAAATTTGAGTCCAAAAACAATCCCATGTCATTAATGAGTGTCAATAGTCTATCCATGACAAATTTCAGTGCTTTAAGAAACTGTTTGAAAAAATTTCAACATTGGCCCCATTCGCAGGTCCATGTTGCTGGTGTCTAGTCCTCATGCAATTTTCGTTCCTCCTTCATCGTTCCTCGTTCCTCTTTCCTTGACCATGGTGTATTCCCCAAGATCCATTATTTTTGTAAAAAATACATACTAATGGAATACAATTATTGACGAATTTTTTTCGTTGATAGTATAGCAAATTCATCGCATGATTATTTACATTTGTCTCTCTTGTGATGATATCAAATGATGCTTGGATTAATTTCATATTTTGTTTATCAACTTGAAATATTAGTTTGATACTTTGTAGTACACTTGATGGACCTTCAGTCAAATACAAATATGAAACTTGGAATCGTTAACATATCTACTAGAACATATGAAAAAAAGGGTTTATGGTTTCCATGATGAATTGATGATGAAAGAAAGCGGGTGTGTCACTCAAATTTGAGTCCAGAAACCCTCCCATATTGTTAAGGTGTGTCAATAGTCTATCCATGACAAACTTTAGTGCTTCCAGAAACTGTTTGAAAAATTTTCAACGTTGGCCCCATTCGTAGGTCTATGTTGTTGGTGTCTAGTCCTCGTGCAATTTTTGTTCCTCCTTCATTGTTCCTTGTTCCTCGTTCCTCTTTCCTTGACCATGGTGTAGTCCCCAAGATCCATTATTTTTGTAAAAAATTACATACTAATGGCATAAAATTATCAATGAACTTTTTTCGTCAATAGTATAGAAAATTCATCACAAGATTATTTACATTCGTCTTTCTTGCGCCGATGATATCAAATGATGCTTGGATTCATTTCATATTTGGTTTATCAACATGAAATCTAAATTTTATACTTTTCAGTACACTAGCTGGACCTTTAGTCAAACACAAATATGAAACATGAAATCATTAACATATTTACTAGAACATATGAAAAATAGGGTTTATGGTTTCCATGATGAATTGATTATGGAAGAAAGTGAGCGTGTCACTCAAATTTGAGTCCAGAAAACCTCCCATATCATTAAGGCATGTCAATAGTCTATACATGACAAATTTCAGTGCTTCTAGAAACTGTTTGAAAAATTTTCAATGTTGGCCCCATTCGCAGGTCCATGTTGCCGATGTCTACTCCTCATGAAATTTTCGTTCTTCCTTCATCATTCCTCGTTCCTCTTTACTTGACCATGGCGTAGTCCCCAATATCCATTATTTTTGTAAAAATTTACATACTAATGCATAAAATTATTGAAGAACTTTTTTCGTCGATAGTATAGAAAATTGGTCGCAAGATTATTTACATTCATCTCTCTTACATCGACAATATCAAATGATGCTTGGATTCATTTCATATCTGGTTTATCAACTTGAAATCTTAATTTGATACTTTGAAAAACACTAGCTGGACCTTCAGTCAAATACAAATATGAAACTTGGAATCATTAACATATATACCAGAACATATAAAAAATAGGGTTTATCGTATCCATGATGAATTGATGATGGAAGAAAGTAGGTGTGTCACTCAAATTTGAGTCCATAAACCCTCGCATATCGTTAAGACATGCCAATAGTATATCCATGACAAATTTCAGTGCTTCCAAAAACTGTTTGAAAAAATTTCAACGTTGGCTCCATTCACAGGTCCATGTTGTCGGTGTCTAGTACTTGTGCAATTTTATTTCATCCTTCATTGTTCCTCATTCCTCTTTCCTTGAACATGGTGTAGTCCTCAATATCCATTATTTTTGTAAAAAATTACATACTAATGGCATACAATTATCTATGAACTTTGTTTGTCGATAGTATAGCAAATTTGTCACAAGATTATTAATTTACATTCGTCCTTCTTGCGATGATATGAAATGATGCTTGGATTCATTTCATATTTGGTTTATCAACTTGAAATATCAATTTTATACTTTGAAGTACACTTTTTGGACCTTCATTCAAATACAAATATGAAACTTGGAATCATTAACATATCTACTATAACATATGAAAAATAGGGTTTATGGTTTCCATGATGAATTGATGATGGAAGAAAGTGGGCGTGTCACTCAAATTTGAGTCCATAAACATTCCCATATCATTAAGGCATGCCAATATTATATACATGACAAATTTTAGTGCTTCCAAAAATAGTTTGAAAAAATTTCAACGTTGGCCCCATTCATAGGTCCATGTTGTCGGTGTCTAGTCCTTGTGCAATTTTCGTTCATCCTTCATCGTTCCTCGTTCCTCTTTCCTTGAACATGGTGTAGTCCCCAATATCCATTATTTTTGTAAAAAAATACATACTAATGACATACAATTATCTATGAACTTTGTTCGTTGATAGTATAGCAAATTTGTCACAAGATTATTAATTTACATTCGTCTCTCTTGCGATGATATCAAATGATGCTTGGATTCATTTCATATTTGGTTTATCAACTTGAAATCCCAATTTGGTACTTTGCAGTACACTTGTTGGACCTTCGGTCAAATACAAATATGAAACTTGGAATCATTAACATATCTACTATAACATATGAAAAATAGGTTTTATGGTTTCCATGATGAGTTGATGATGGAAGAAAGTGGGTGTGTCACTCAAATTTGAGTCCATAAACACTCCCATATCATTAATTCATGCCAATATTATATCAATGACAAATTTAAGTGCTTCCAAAAACTGTTTGAAAAAATTTCTACGATGGCCATATTCGCAGGTCCATGTTGTCGATGTCTAGTCCTCGTGCAATTTTCGTTCTTCCTTCATTGTTCCTCATTCCTCTTTCCTTGGCCATGGTGTAGTCCCCAAGATCCATTATTTTTATAAAAAATTACATACTAATGACATAAAATTATCGAAGAACGTTTTTCATTAATAGTATAACAAATTGGTCACAGGATTATTTACATTTGTCTCTCTTGCTCCAACAATATCAAATGATTCTTGGATTCATTTCATATTTGGTTTATCAACCTGAAATATAAATTAGATAATTTGCAGTACACTAGCTGGACCTTCAGTCAAATACAAATATGAAACTTGGAATCATTAATATATCTACTAGAACATATGAAAAATAGGGTTTATGGTTTCCATGATGAATTGATGATGGAAGAAAGTGGGTGTGTCACTCAAATGTGAGTCCAAAAACCCTCCCATATCCTTAGGGCATGCCAATAGTCTATCCATGACAAATTTTAGTGCTTCCAGAAACTGTTTGAAAAAATTTCAATGTTGGCCCCATTCGTAGGTCCATGTTGTCGGTGTCTAGTCCTCATGCAATTTTCGTTCCTCCTTCATCGTTCATTGTTCCTCTTTCATTGACCATGGTGTAGTCCCCAAGATCCATTATTTTTGTAAAAAATTACTTACTAATGGCATAAAATTATCGACGAATTTTTTTCGTCGATAGTATAGCAAATTTGTCGCAAGATTATTTACATTCATCTCTCTTGCACAGACGATATCAAATGATGCTTGGATTCATTTCATATTTGGTTTATAAACTTGAAATATCAATTTGATACTTTACAGTACACTATATGGACCTTCAATCAAATACAAATATGAAACTTGGAATCATTAACATATCTGCTAGAACATATGAAAAACAGGGTTTATGGTTTCCATGATGAATTGATGATGGAAGAAAGTGGGTGTGTCACTCAAATTTGAGTCCATAAACCCTCCCATATCGTTAACGCATGTCAATAGTATATCCATGAAAAATTTCAGTGCATACATAAGTCTTTTGTCTTTTTTCAATGACTATGTAACGAATCACAATTCTAAAAAGAGTCAAATAGGTAACAATATTGATGAAATCTTATACGATCATGATGGTATAAAAATGAAAGAGCTTCTCTTGGTTTCAAGAATAATTTATCCTCTACTGAAGAAGGCCAACCATGTGAAGGTGGAATCTCACATGAACCCTCCCCTCCCCCTCACATCACTCTCAATTGATCCCCAAAACCCAATCTATAAAATATAGAATAATCGAAAGCAACATCCTATTAAGATTCATGCATAGAAACTACAAAAACAAAAATTAATGAAGGTACATGAAATTATGTGTTTCTAAATGATATTTTTATTCTACCACATACTTTACTATATTGAAAACTATTTTAAGGTTTCAAATAATAATTAAACAACATGTAACCTAGGATATAAAAATGTCACATAAAACTTAAAAACATGTAATTAACCCATGGCATTAAAAGTAAATTATTTTAAGAGAATAATGCATACAAATTAAAATATTATATAGTCACGTACCTAATCCAACCTCAACATCTATGTAATCATCCTTATTTTCTATCTTGATCTTCTTCATCGAACTCGACATCTGTATCATCATCTGGTTCTGAAACAATGTTGAAAGGATTGATGATATCATCATCGTCATAAATGCCATTTTCGAGAATATTTTCTTCGACATCATCATCAGGAATTGCAATATTGTCTCATGTGCCTAGATCATGATCTTCTTTGTCTTCCTCATCTGTTGACCCTCCATGATCTTCTAGCTCTGTCTGATATTCTGTCGAATCATCTTCTTGATCTTCAATATCATCTTCTTCCTATAAATGAGTATAGTTAATTGGACTTCCTATTGGATCATATCTAACAACAAATGACCAATCCCTTTCACCTGGAACATTCGAGTAAAAGACCTGTTCACATTGTCTTGGAAAAACATAGCGATCATGTCCTCTTTCAAACATCATTGTTTTAATCATTGGAAATCCATTGGCATGTTAAATTTCAGTTCTTTCCTCATCACATTCATGCATTCGTAACCTATACCATTTGACATCGAACATAACTAGTTTGAAGGAATTAAATTCACACTCAAGTATATCATTTAAATACTCATAGTATCTATTTTCAGACTCTTGGGGATGTCTGTCACTCCTAGAGGAAACATTAGTAACCTGGAATACTACAGTTATCCCACTATCATAAGTTTTCCTTGTTTCATCCAACTGTTTGATGCAAAATTTACGACCATTACACCACATAGCTTTGTGGTATTTCAACTGCAATATGTTAGATATGTAAAAGATGCATTGTTAATTATTAAATTAACATATATTTATATACCTTTGAAAGTATCTGAAAAATACAGTACACATGTAGTCACATTAGTATAATATAAAATAACTGAATAAAATGGGTGAAATTTCTTACCTTTCCATCCTTCAAACCATATGCTAGATCAATTTCCCTTTGCTTAACATTGGCATCTCTATTACGACGAGCTTCTCTAACCAATTCAGACAGTCATTGTTATGATAACCTACCTCCATTATGTTGTTTACATCTTTCAATCCATACATTCATCTAGTCAAGATTGTTTGCAATGTATAAATGCAGTGCATCCCACTCTAGAGAAACTGAATCAAAAAAACATAATTCACCAATATTAAATATTAGTTATAACATACAATATGAAGGTATAATTATAAATATTTATAATTTATGAAATAAATTATATTAATATATTAATGAGTATGATCATATACACAAAAAAAAAACTTTGTATGTATTATTAATATAAATTGTCACAATTATTAATATATTACCTCTTATTTTTTTCATTCTACCTTTCCCCAATAGATGCTCCTGATCTTCAAATTTTTTTATGCAGTTCACATCCCAAATGAGATCCACTGCATGCATAGTTGGTGCTGCTAATTTAGGAAGATACTGACTAATATACACCATGGATTGATATACCATATATCCCTCCACCATAGAACTCTTAGGACATGCTCTTTGTCTAACCAACACCTTCAATGATTTTAAGTGTCTCTCCACCATCCACATTGACCTTGTGTGAACAGGTCCACAAATTTCAATCTCCTCAACTTGGTGTATGAGGTAGTGTTCTTGTGCATTGAAAAATGTAGGAGGTATATACTTTTTCATTTCACACATTAGAC
The DNA here is from genome assembly GCA_009831015.1 of Picea engelmannii. Lineage (NCBI taxonomy): Eukaryota > Viridiplantae > Streptophyta > Pinopsida > Pinales > Pinaceae > Picea > Picea engelmannii. The sequence goes on from ML780718.1 coordinate 279,249, forward strand.
GAGG
>ML780718.1:279912-292385 GCA_009831015.1 Picea engelmannii
AAAGAAATCACAAAAATAATTATCAAATATGGTAAAATAAATTCAATGATTAAAATAAACATTCAAAACATTACATGATCTACAATACATTATGAAATTGAGTACCTTGATGATTTCTATTATATTCCAACCTCCATAGGTGATGTGTCATTCTTCGTGGTTTTAAACTAGTCTCTTCTTTCCCATTGAAAATATGTTTTTCATTAGTACGATACCTATGGTTCTTAGGAAGAAGGTGCCTATACTCATTAATCACCATCTTTCCTAAAATTTTTGAATAACGATACTTCATCCTAGGGCCACAAACTAGACATGCAAATTTACCCTTTGTTTGAAGACCTGCAACAAATGGATTAATGTCGTCAATTATACGATGATATTATTTAAAAAGTAAACATACACTGTGATAACATTAAAATATTGTATAGTATTAAAGAGAAATATTAGAATTCTTATACATACCACAAAAATGTGTTAGTACAGGGGCATCATGAATTGTCCATAAAAGTATTCCACGGAATTTAAATTTCTTCTCCCCTATTGGTTTACATATGTCATACATTGTGATGCCAGCTCATAACTTTAGTAACTCATCGATAAGAGGCTCGATATATACATTCATATCTTTAACCTGGTACTTACCTAATTGTTTGAAATTACACATAATTACTAAAGGAATGATATCATGTAATATATATAATTAAATAAATAAACAAAAGATATTATGCAAAAAATGAAACAAATGAAAATGTTAAATTCCAAAAATTAATGTAAACAAATACTTAAAACAATCATTGCCAACATTATGTGCTCCCTCTTTATTGACATCCAATGAGGAATGTTATTGTTGATAACAAAAATAGGCCACACTGAGTAAATAGACCTAAGCTCTCTGAATGGATTAACATTGTCAGCTACCAATGAAAGCCTAACATTACGAGGTTCATCTTTGAAATCAGCCCATTTTTCCTCAATTTCCCTAAACGCATAACCATCGACATGCATTCGAAGAACACCATATTTACTTCTATTACGTGCATGGTAATCCATAAATTTTCCTATGCTTTCACACCTGAACAATCACTTCAAATGTGGAATTATGGGAATATGATGAAGAACCTTTCGAGGCACCCTTTTTGTTACTTGATCGGTTTGATATCTACTGATAAGACATTGCGGACATTAAGTTTTTGAAACATGTTGTCCATAATATATAATATGGTCATTAGGACATGCATCTATAGTTTGATAATCCATTCCAATGTATTTCATAATGGTATGCAAACCTCGATATGTGTGAGGTGTAACATCCCACTCTAGCGCACTGAGAAAACTTATTCTTTGAGGACACTTTATCGCAAGTGATATGGACTTTTATGATATTAAACATTTTGTCCTTAATTATGATGTTTTATGATATATGACATGATGTTTAATGCATTGAAATAGACAGGTTCTATTGACTCGGTTTTACTGAGTGTGCAGGGTTTTGGACCTTGAGGATGCAAAGGCATCGATGGAACCCCTTGGACTCTGAATTGAGTCAGGGAGTGTGCTATTTGGGTTGATTTTTTTATTGTGATTTTAGTACATTTCATCAGATTATATGATGTGGACATGTTCTGACATGTTTTTTATGATGCAGGCTAATGATAGCTTTCCAACTAGACTCACATATGGAGTAAAGGGGCCACACACGATTTCTAAAGAGGTTGAGGGAGAGGTGTGAACAACATCCCTTCCATAGCCTACTGGCACTCCCTCCATGGCTTGAACTGTAGGCTAATGATTACCTAGTTCGAGAGGATCCACGATGCCATGAGATCATGCTGTGACAGTTGCTCACGATGACTCTAAGGGGTGGTGAATAAGGCAGGGAACTTATTCCTTAGAAACCCTTAGTCTCCCACAGGTTCACCTGGCGGAGTGTTGACTCCAGGGGTTATTGATGTCTACCAATCATTCAAGAAGTGAGTGGCACCCTTGGAGAACGTAGTGCATCCTGAAGGGCACGTCACGCAAAAGAAACAAACAAGGCGAGTGGCACCCTTGGAGCACCTGGTGCGTCTTAAAGGGAATGTCAGACTAAAAAAACAAAAGAGGCGAGTGGCACCCTTGGAGCACGTGGTGCATCCTGAAGGGAATGTCATGTTGATAGTGATGAAGGAACAAACCTAGATGGCCCTAAGACTTTTAACACATTAATAAATTCTTAAAACAACTTCCCTAAATAATTTCCGCCTAGTTCAAAATCTAAGTCCTAAGTCTAAAACTTCTCTAGGGTAAAATTTTGTTTAACCTTAAGAAAAAGACCCTATAAAAATAAAAATAAAAATTTAAACTAAAAAGTACTTAAGTAATAGTTTTATTCTTCATAATTTTTTGGGGTAAAATGAAGAGTGTAAGAATTTAATTAAAATCTGTTGTTTTAAATTGTAAAGAAGAAATAAATTATTTAACTTGTGGAAGTGTAAAAAGATTTTAAATTAATAATAAAAGGAAAAGAGTAAATAGCGTAACTGCCATTTTGGCTCTAATAAAAAGGGGAAAGAAGGGAATAATAAAAATTAGGAAACTAAGGAATGGGTGGAACATAATAAGGGAAAAAGGTGAACTTATGGTAAAAAGCAAGGTCAACATAGTAAGGAATCTGTAATTAAGAACCTTCTAAAATGAACTAAATTAGCAACTTCATTTTAGGGAAAGTATTTAAACCTGAAAGGGAATCTAGGAACACCTAGGAGTAAATCTAGGAGCAACTCTAAGTGGGTGAGGGAAATGAGACAATTAATAAATTTAAAGAAAATAGTTATTGGAGAAAAGAGGGGGATGGATGACACTTGTGAAGATTGTTATTAAAAATTAATTTAAATGTGATTTGGGGAAATTTGGAGGTTCTAAAAAATCTATAAAAGAAAGGGAAGATGAGGAAGAAGGGGATCAGATGTTAGCATAATGTTACGCTGCTGGTTTTGTTACTTGACTGATTACTTTTGGAGAGTTGGGATTTTCCAACTCGGATAGGAGTGGTAGCTCGGCATTGCGAGGCGAGCTGGGAGCTATATGCACCATCTGGATAGTGTGTGGCCCCTTTGTGGCTCAAGGAGCTAAGGGGGAAGTAGATTACCCCTAGCGATTGGCTGGGAGGTACTAGTGAGGTCTCGATGGTCAGCGAGCAAGAGCAGCACAGAGCGGGTAGACGACACCCATAGCAAGCGATAAGGCAAAGGTATGAATTTTTAATTTGGTAGAATAAAATGAATTATGACTCATGTTGGGATTGGTATATTGGTGTAAATGGTTTGATTAGTTAATTTTATTTATTTACTCCACCTTTTATGTATTGTTGGATAATTTAACATTCCATTTTTATGCATGGATGGATAAACTTACTCTGCGTTTTATGTGTTGTTGAACTTTTAAACTTGCATGGTTGGTCGATCTCTTTACCAATAAGGGTGTTTTCCCTTACCTTTCCCTATCTTCATCTTGGACTTAGAAGTGAGCTTATGCCCTGCATTTTGGAACCCTTCCTTGACAATTTATCTTTGCGCGTCCTGAGCGTCACCTCTGCATTTATGGGCTTGGTTCCCGTTGATCATCTCTTGCCCTATTTTTTTTGTCTTCAACATGTCTCTTCTTTGGGTGTTTTTGGAACTCTACAACCATTTTATTTAGGCATACCAATCGTAGCCTCTTCCTCCAGCTTGGGTTGTACATTCCCGAAGGTTTTTTTTCTTTCGCATTTAAAATTTTGGAATTTAGATTTGCAGTCTGGGAATGCACTATTAGTTAACACATTGATTGCTCATATCTGAGGGCGTATTAGAGGTGAATTCATATACATCAGAGGTCTATATTTTACCTCTGCCAATTTTAGCTAAAACTTCAAACTTGTCATGTTTGGCAATCGTTCTGTCTTGATTTATAGATAATACCACAGTTTATATCTTAGACTTAAAACTATGAATTTGGGATTCATTCTATATGGGCGTTTGACATATTTTTTTAATCTTATGATCAGTTGATCTGGCATTTCGATCTGGCCTTTTGTTTTGGCATTTTTCATTCTGGCATTATTTTTATCTTATGATCAGTTGAAGAATTTTGATCGGGCATTTCGTGGTGTAGAATTTCGATATGGCATTTCGTTATGGAATTTTTCATTCTGGATTTTTTTTTATCTTATGATCAGTTGAATAATTTCGATCTAGAATTTCACGGTGTAGAATTTTGATCTGGCGTTTCAATCTGGCATTTCATTCTAACATTTTTATATTAAGATCAGTTGAAGAGTTTCATTCTGGAATTTTCATGCTGTTTGATTTCAGTGGAAGTTGATCTGGATAATTTCAATCGGTGTTGGGGGTAAGGGCACTTGTCCTGTCGAATTTCCCTCTTGGCCTCTGCAGCTGAAAAAAAAAATACCTAAATTCGACCCTGAGCGTATATGTATAACTGTATATAACTATGTATATCCGTATGTATATAGTTGGGTGATTATTGAATCAACAAAATCATTTCTACTTTCACATAAATTTTAAAGGCACTTGCACCTATGTATATAACTAAGTATAGATCTATAAATAGCAAGCTTCAGACATGTTGAATTTATTAGTCAATTAAGTCCGGAATTCTCGTGATCCATGTATGCAACATTTATTTGAATGCAACAAGTAACAATGGCTATGTTGTAATAGTAGATCCATTTATACATAATTTAAAGTACCAATTCCTCTCTGCAATTTAATTCACCTCTGTTAGAGTCCTGACTTGTTTCTACCTATTCCACTAACAACCAAAGGAGAAATTAATTGAAAATTAAGAAAAATATATAAATATATATAGAAATATAGAAATCGCTCTGGTTAATTACTTTTGTTGTTTTAGCGTGAACAAGATCTTTTACTAGTATGAAATTAGTTCTTTGACCGTTTTCCTTAGAAAACCCGACAACAAATAATTGTGAAGGACAGCGTGATGTATTTCAATGCCAAGAGCTTGTGACCTGTGTTTCTCAAGTAGGTTGTTTACTATTATTTCCTATGGATGTTAAGGTCCTGTAAGGGTTAATGTTAATACTAATATCTACTGAAGGCTATTTTTTTTTTCAATACTATCATTGTCATGGTAATGCTAAAGTAATGTATTGTTTTTCTACTGCTAACATTTCTGGTATTGCTAATGTTATACGGTGTTAGGGTAATGAACAATGCAAAGTATTACTAAATGCTGATGTAATGTAATGGTATGTCATTAATGTAAGGGAATGTTAATGTATGGTACTATAATAGATTGATTATTTTAATAGGGATGCATAATGCTATTGAATGTAATTTTAGTGTTATTTTATTGTGAAGATCATGGAAATATAAAATGCAATGTTGATATTGCTTTAAGGTAAGTTAATGTAAATTTGTGTTGATAATATACATGAGATAAGGTGATAGACATTTGTTGAAAGGTTAGGATAATATAAATTGTGAAGTTATGGTGGAAAATGTTATTGAAATTTTATGGATTGGGTAATGCATTGATTATTAGAAATTAAATGGAGAGATTAGTATGCAATTAATACCAATTGAGTCAAAGAGAATGCCTTGTCTTAACCATGTTGGGTCATTGTCAGAGTCCTCTGACTTGCGCCTTCCATAGAGGACATGGTGGTTCCTTTGATTATTGTTGTACTTGTTGGTAATTGTTTGGTTGCTTGGTTTTCTTGTGTCAGGCGGGATGTAGATGCCTTCATGTTCCTTAGAATAGTCGCCATCCCTGAGACCGTAAATGGTTAAAATCGATGGGAACCTGGGCTTGAGCATTGCTTATGTGTATTGGAGGTACTAACCATTGTAGGGTAGGATGGATGGGTAGTCAGTCTTACTTATAGTCGATTGATCATCATTAAATGCATGCAGATACTTGTTATGCATCTTGTGTCGTCTTGTTGTGTTCATCGTTGTTGTGTCTTGTTAGTCATCGAGTGGTGACACAGAGTCGAATGTGTTTGTTTCCGTTGTACATGCGCACACACACTTTTAAAAACAAAAATAAAAATTGCACTTGTTATAAGAGGATTGTCATCATAACAAGGGGGTTTGTTACATATGGTATCAGAGTGGGTTCGACCTGTGACTTGGGATTTCTATGAATTTCATTGACATGATTTAATTATACTATTGCTGATCGAGTTGATTGTGTGGGTGCATGTAATCATGGTTAGAGGAAACCGTGGAGGCAGATGATGGGGTGCTAGGGGAGGGGGCGCGATGCCTCCAGTAGCATCCACACCTGAGGTGTCTAACCCCCAGGGAGACGAGCAGGTTCTCGGACAAGAGAAGATAGTAGTTGGCGATGTTGTCAGGATGATGAGATATTTTTAGCACATGTCAGAGGCACTGATCAACCATTTGGATAGAGATGAGGCCAGGGCACCAACACCTGCTAAGGTCCTCCCATGCACACTGGCCGTTACTGGTAGCATTCATCGTGAACTCAAGAAAGTCAAATTTCCTGAATTCTTTGGTGCCCTGGATGGCTCAGCCATTGAGGCATGGTTGGAGAACATGGCGATGTGCTTCGCACTTCGCGATTATACCTCTAGCATGAAAGTCAGCATGGTGGTATTTCAGCTGAAGGGAAGCTCTCTTATATGGTGGAAGACGCTCCTACCGCAGCTGAACATGGTCATTGAGGATGTGTCATGGGAACTTTTCGAGGAACGGTTCTGAGAGAGGTACCTTTATGAGGAATTCATTGAGCATCAACTCAATGAGTTCAACACCTTATGACAGGGAGGTCATATGGTGTCCTAGTACAAGGCTCATTTTATGGAGCTGCTCTAGTATGCTCCGCACCTTAACACAGAGAAACTTAAGGTCAACAGGTTTGTGTTTGGCCTTAACGGCCCTCATAGAAAAGGAGGAGCTTATCAGTGGGGGTCATACCAGGACTCTAGCGAGACCAGTAGGGCAGGGTTCATATGGAACACCACAACATCAAGCACCAGTGAGACATATGCTAGGATATCGTGGCTTCTAGAGGGGGTCCACCTTCACTACACCCCGATGACCACCGCCTTAGCAGCAGACACCTTATTGGGGACCACAACATCAGCTGTAGCATCACCCACAACAACAACAGTTTAGGCCTATTGAGCAAAATAGACCCGGGTTCCAGGCTAGTGGGTCGTCATCTTCTACTTTGGGTAACAAGACTACTGGATCGAAGAAGGGGTGTTGGACATGCGGGGAGCCACATTAACAGTGTGACTGTCCTATGGAGAGGACCAAAGTGTTCGGATTAGTCGGACCCACTACAATGGGAGATATGGGCAAGGCCCATCAGATTCATGTAGCAGTGAATAACCGCCAGGCAGAGCAGCAGTTGACTGTGCTCGAGATGACAGGTACCATCACTGACCATACCCTTAATGTTTTGATAGATATCAGTGCTACTGAGAGTCTCATTTCTAGTGTAGCGCTAAAAAGGATTAAGGTAAAGGTAGTTGAACATGATGAGTTTAGCTTCGTAGAGATGGCTTCGAGAGCCAAACAAAAGGTTGGAGGAAAGGTTACAGGATGTGCCCTTAACCTGGGAGAGTTTATCACAAGGACCAACTTGTACATCACAATCTTAGGATCTTATGACGTCGTGATTGGTATGGATTGGTTGGAATCACATGAGGCGATACTCAACTGCAAGATGAAATGGTTGATATTGGTTGATGACAAAGGACAAATATGTGTGATTGTAGGATAAAACTAGGGAGTTTCCCTGAGGTTCGTCTCTTCCTTACAGTTATAGAAGAGTATGTGCAAGGGGTGAAAGCTTTATGAAATCCTTGCGCTAAACGAAAAGGGAGTAGTGGAAGGTATAGAACACCTTCCGGTGGTGAATGAGTTTGCAGACATATTTCCAGAGGAGTTACCTGGGATGTCGCTAGAAAGGGAATTGGAGTTTACCATAGACCTGAAACCGGGGACCAAACCGATAGCAAGAACGCCTTATCGGATGTCGACCCCGGAGTTGCAAGAGTTGAAAATGCAACTCAAGGAGTTGTTGGACCTGGGACTGATACATCCTAGTGTGTCATCGTGGGGTGCACCTGTTATTTTCATTCGAAAGAAGGATGGATCGTGGAGGCTTTGCATTGACTACCATCAACTGAACAAGGCTACGATCAAGAATCAGTATCCCTTGCCGAGAATTGATGATCTATTCGATCAAATGAAGGGTGAAATGGTGTTCTCCAAGATCAATTTGTGATCAGGGTATCACTAGTTATAGATCAAGGAGGATGACATCCCTAAGACTGCCTTTAAGACGATATTTGGACACTACGAGTTTATCGTTTTACCGTTTGGACTGACAATCTCCCTAGGGGTATTTATGAGTTTGATGAACGTGGTGTTCCACGAGTACTTGGACAAGTTTGTCCAAGTATTCATTGACGATATTTGGTCTACTCTCGGATGATGAAGGAGCATGGTGAGCACTTGTGCTTGGTACTACAATGTCTGTGAGAGCACAAATTGTATGGGAAGTTGTCCAAAGGTTCTTTTTATCAATCGAGGATTCACTACTTAGGGCATGTCATCTCCGTCGAAGGCATTGTCATGGATCCAACCAAGGTTGAGGATATTATGGAATGGCCTGCACCGACAAATGTCACCAAAGTGCATAGCTTTATGGGTTTAGCAGGATACTATCGATGGTTTGTCGAGGGATTTTTGAAGATAGAGAATCTGATCGTAGAATTGCAGAAGAAAAATAAGAAGTTTGTTTGGACCGAGAAATGAGTGGAAGCATTTCGGAGGCTTAAAGAGTTGTTGACAATAGCACCGATACTAAAGGTCCCTGACATGGACACAAAATTCTTGGTATGCACAATCGCATCTAAGGAAGGTTTAGGTGGAGTCTTGATGCAAGACAGACGAGTGATTTCTTACATTTCGAGGAAATTGAGAAGGCATGAGGAGAACTATGTAACGCATGATTTGTGGTTATTAGCCATCGTATATGCCTTGAAGGTTTGGAGACACTACCTTCTTGGATGAAAATTTGAATTAAAGACTGATCATTGTGGACTGCAACACATTTTTACGCAAAGCAACCTGAACGCCTGACAACAATGTTGGTCGGAATTGCTTAGCAAGTACAATTTTGAGATTACTTACATAAAGGGAATAGTGAAGCGAGTGGTGGATTCTTTGATTCGGAGGCCACACATCTTTTTGGTGTTGCCCCTTCAGACAAATCTACATGAGAAGATTCTCACTTTACAACGTGACGATGATTGGTACAAGGAGGTTGAGGGTTTTATTGGACAAAACACAATGATGGTACCATGGTATGATTGATATTCATTTGATAGCGATGGGTTATTAAGGTTTAAAAGTTGGATTTGCATACCGCCAAATGACGAGTTTAGGATGTTGATCCTGAGCGAGGCTCATAGAGCAGTTTACATGGCTCACCCGGGAGTCACGACGATGAGGGTAGATCTTAAACCCTTATTCTTCTAGAGGTGAATGGAAGCCGGCATAGTTAACTATGTGGCCAGGTGTCTGGAGTGTCAGGAGGTAAAGGCTGAACATAGACACCCATCAGGATTACTACAACCAGATGCCATTTCGTAATCGAAATGGAAGGTCATTTCGATGGATTTTATTGTTGGATTTCCACTGATGGCAAGGAGACATGACTCAATTTTCATAGTAGTAGACACTCTGATGAAGAGTGCTCACTTTATTCTAGTACGTATGACGTATCAGGCACCTAAAATTGCTAGAGTTTTCATCAGTGAGATTGTGAGGCTGCATGGCATGCTTAAGAAGATTATATCCGATAGAGGATCGGTGTTTACTAGATGATTTTGGACGAGTTTCCAAGAGGCCTTGGGAACCCAACTTAACTTCAGTACTGAGTATCACCCAGAGACTGATGGATAGACCGAATGAATGACCCAAACCTTGGAGGAAATGTTGCACATGTATGTGATGGACCAACAAAAGCATTGGGAGGAATTCTTGCAACTAGTAGAGTTCTCTTACAACAACAGTTACCAGAGTACCATTAAGATGGCACCTTTCGAGTTTCTTTATAGGCGACCATGTTGGATGCCCTTGAGTTGGGATCGGCTTGAGGATAGGGTCCTGGTGGGACTAGAAGTGATCCAATAAATGGAAGATAAAATACAAACCATAAGACAAAGGATGAAAGAAGCACAGGATCGACAGAAGAGTTATGTCGATGCACACTGAGTCGACTGTAGTTACAAGGTCGGCGATTGAGTCTTCTTGCGGGTTAAACCACATAAGAGTTTGATCAAGTTTAGAAAGGGATATAAAATATCTCCTAGGTTCGTGGCACCTTTCAAGATTGTGGAGAGAAAGGGGCCCATGGCCTATCAACTAGCCTTGCCTGATTCCTTGAGGCATATGGACGATGTTTTTCATGTATCTGTTTTGAGACATTATATTAGTGATCCTACACATGTGATTGACATGAGTTCCTTGCAAGTATCAGAGGAGGGAGTGCTCACGGCTGAGCCGGTATGCATATTATATCACCGTGTTTGATAGTTATGACACTGAACGATAGATCAGGTCAAGGTCCAGTGGGACCATTATAGTCCGCACTCGGCGACCTAGGAGGATGCATATGATATGTGCAAGTAGTTTACATTTTTGTTTGATAGATAGACATATGATACTGTGATACATTTATTTTGGCATTTATACTATTAAACTTTGGGATGAATTTTAGACCAAGAGGGGGTGTATGTAACATCCCGCTCTGGCACACTAAGAAAACTTATTCTTTGAGGACACTTGCTCATAAGTGATCCAGACTTTTATGATATTAAACCTTTTGTCCTTAATTATGATGTGTTATGATAGATTACATGATGTTTACTGCATTGACATAGACATGTGCTATTGACTTTGTTTTACTGAGTGTGTAGGGTTTTGGACCTTGAGGATGCAGAGGGATCGATGGAACCCCTTGGACTCCGAATTGAGTCAGGGAGTGCGCTATTTGGGTTGATTGTTTTAATGTGATTTTAGTACATTTGATTAGATGATATGATGTGGACATGTTCTGACATGTTTGTTGATGATACAGGATGACAATAGCTTGCCGACCAGACTCACATATGGAGTAAAGGGGCCACACCAGATTTCCAGAGAGGTTGAGGGAGAGGTGTGGATAGCAGCCCTGCCACAGCCTACTAGCACTCTCGCCATGGATTGAACTATAGGTTAACGGTTACCTAGTTTGAGAGGATCCACAATGTCGTGAGGGCAGGCTATGATGGTCACTCATGATGACTCTAAGTGTAACACCCCTCCTAGCTAAGGAAAACTACTCAGTCAACCGGTGAAAATTTTTTTTTGAAGTGTGTGCGCGTGTGTAGAAGAAACAACCCCCTCGACTCTAGGTCAACACTCGAACCAACAGGATGCAAGTAAGACGAATACCATCAAGATGACCCAACCTATCATAACGACAACAAGAAGCAAAACGCCCCTGAACAGGAGGCGGGCAACTATTGGCAATAGGCAGAGACAGACAGCAGGGTTAGGCACAGTACTATCACCGAATCGAAAGAATCTGTCAGTAGAGTCGCAGTAGTGGAACTGTGCCTTTAAACAACCCGAGACTACTGATACGGCTCAGAAGGTGTCGCAAGAGTGGAACTGTGCCTTGAAACAGCCCGAGACTCTTGATACGGCACCGTATTCCTTCCACCGGATTACGCACACACATACATACTAAACTGCAAGAGGAGTCTATATCCCGCCCAACACAGACCGACTACGCAATACAACACCAAGTACTATGAGATCAGGGATGACACGACCTCTACGGGGGACACAAGTCAGGAGGACTCAATCAACTCACCTCCCAGGGGTCCCGAAGACTTCGAACAAGACCGATCGTTCTAATACAACATTAACAGACAAGGACCTTATCCTAGGGTACATCCAATAACTTTAAATTAGGCCAATAATATCATTTCAATCTAAGCATTGTCACGAACATTCGTATAATGAATTTAACAAGGCCACTAAGGCATCCTTATTAACATTGCCATTATACAATACTCCCATCGCAATTCAACCACATTTACATTCAATTAATAATATTACTGTTGCAATTAAACCATTCATTATCATTGCAGTCTTCCAGACATTATTATTCAATTAATGATATTACTAATGCATTAACTAATACGTATTCTTCCCATTCTAAGAACATGAAAATTCCATTACTAATATTACTACGGCCTTTACACTAACATGTCACCATATAAATAACAAGGTATAATCGTGATAGTGTTTAAAAGTAATTGCATTTAAAGATGCATCATAATAACATCATTTTTAAAACAACCCTGTAACATCATATTAAGTTAACCTTAGCCTTGAAAATTAACCTCGCCATTGGCATTCCATTTAAACAACAGT
>ML780718.1:305785-332883 GCA_009831015.1 Picea engelmannii
GTCCAAGGGGGTCTACCGATGCCTCCGCATCCTCAAGGTCACAAACCTGCACACTCAATAAACTGAGTCAATAGCACCTGTCTACATGAATAGTAACACATCACATCATCTGTCAATCACATCATAATCAAATATATAAGGTCCAACATCAAAAAGGGTCTAGATCACTTGCGAGCAAGTGTCCTCAAAGAATAAGTGTCCTCAGTGCGCCAGAGCGGGATGTTACACTAAGGGGCGCGCAATAAGGCGGGGGGCTTATTCCTTAGAAACCCTTAGTCTCCAACAAGTTCACCTGGCAGAGTGTTGACTCCAGGGGTTATTGATGTCTACCAGTCATTCAAGAAGTGAGTGGCACCCTTGGAGCACGTGGTGCATCCTGAAGGGAACGTCATGCAAAAGAAACAAAAAAATAAAGTGGCACCCTTGGAGCACATGGTGCATCCTGAACGGCATGTTGCGCAAAAGAAACAAACAAGGCGAGTGGCACCCTTGGAGCACGTGGTGCATCCTGAAGGGCACGTTGCGCAAAAGAAACAAATGAGGCGAGTGGCACCCTTGGAGCACGTGGTGCATCCTGAAGGGCACATCGCATTGATAGTGATGAAGGAACAAACCTAGATGGCCCTAAGACTTTTAACGCATTAAGAAATTCTTAAAAAAACTTCCCTAAATAATTGTTGCCCAGTTCAGAATCTAAGTCCTAAGTCTAGAACTTCTCTAGGGTAAAAATTTTTTCAACCTTAAGAAAAATATCCCATAAAAATAAATATAAAAATTTAAACTAAAAAACACTTAAGTAATAGTTTTAGTCTTCATAAATTTTTGGGGTAAAATGAAGAGAGTAATAATTTTATTAAAATCTGTGGTTTTAAATTGTAAAGAAGAAATAAATTATTTAACTTGTGGAAGTGTAAAAAGATTTTAAATTAATAATAAAAGGAAAAGACTAAATAGTGCAACTACCATTTTGTCTCTAATAAAAAGGGGAAAGAAGGGAATAATAAAAATTAGGAAACTAAGGAATGGGGGGAACATAATAAGTGAAAGAGGTGAACTTATGGTAAAAAGCAAGGTCAACATAGTAAGGAATCTGCAATTAAGAACCTTCTAAAATGAACTAAATTAGCAACTTCATTTTAGGGAAAGTATTTAAACCTGAAAAGGAATCTAGGAACACCTAGGAGTAAATTTATGAGCAACTCTAGGTGGGTGAAGGAAATGAGACAATTAATAAATTTAAAGAAAATAATTATTGGAGAAAAGAGGGGGATGGACGACAGTTGTGCGAAGGAGAATATTTAGAAGATTTTTATTAAAGCTTAATTTAAATGTGATTTAGGGAAAGTTGGAGGTTCTAAAAACTCTATAAAAGAAAGGGAAGATGAGGAAGAAGGGGATTGGTTGTTAGTGTAGCGTTACACTGCAGGATTTGTGACTTGACTAATTACTTGTGGAGAGTTGGGATTTTCCAGCTCGTATTGCAGTGGTAGCTCGGCCTTGTGAGGCGAGCTGGGAGCTAGACGTACCATATGGATAGTGTGTGGCCCCTTTATGGCTCAAGGGGCTAAGGGGGAATCAGAGTACCCCTAGAGATTGGCTGGGAGGTACCGGTGTGGTCTCGATGGTCGGCGAGTGGGAGCGGCACAGAGCGTGTAGACGACACCCGGAGCAAGTGATAAGGCAAATGTATGAATTTTTAATTTGGTAGAATAAAATGCATTATGACTCATGCTGGGATTGGTATATCGGTGTAAATGGTTTGATTAGCTAATTGTATTTATTTACTCCGCCTTTTATGTATTGTTGGATAATTTAACCTTCCATTTTTATGCATGGATGGATAAACTTACTCTGCATTTTATGCGTTGTTGAACTTTTAAACTTTCGTGTTTGGTCGATCTCTTCGCCAATAAGGGTGTTTTCCCTTACCTTTCCCTAGCTTCATCTTGGACTTAGAAGGGAGCTTACCCCCTGCATTTTGGAACCCTTCCTTGACAGTTTATCTACGTGCGTCCTAAGCGTCACCTCTGCATTTATGGGCTTGGTTCCCGTTGATCATCTCTTACCCTATTTTTTTTGTCTTCAACATGTCTCTTCTTTGGGCATTTTTGGACCTCTGTAATTGTTTTATTTAGGCATACCAATCGTAGCCTCTTCCTCAAGCTTGGGTTGTACATTCCCAGATGTTTTTTTTTCTTTTGCATTTAAAATTTTGGAATTTAGATTTGCAGTCTGGGCACGCATTGTTAGTTATGCATTGATTTCTTATATTTGAGGGTGTATCAGAGGGGAATTCATCTGCATTAGAGGTCTATATTTTACCTCTTCCAATTTTAGCTAAAACTTCAAACTCGTCCTGTTTGGCAATCATTTTGTCTTGATTTAGAGATAATACCACGGTTTATATCTTATAATTAAAACTATGAATTTGGGATTCATTTTGTATGGGTGTTTGGCATTTTTTTTAATCTTATGATCAGTTGATCTGGCATTTCGATCTGGCCTTTTTTTATGGAATTTTTCATTCTGGCATTATTTTTATCTTATGATCAGTTGAATAATTTTGATCGGGCATTTCGTGGTGTAGAATATCGATCTGGCATTTCTGGAATTTCGATCTGGCATTTCGTTCTGGCATTTTTTTTTATCTTATGATTAGTTGAAGAATTTCGATCTAGAATTTTTGTTAGCAAATATTTAATAGACAGTGAATGGAATAAGTACAGAAAGAATGTATAGAGGACTGTTGGCATGTTTTACAGGCAGTGTATACTTGTCATTGATGGAAAGTACAGTAGTGATGATGGCTTGAGTACAGTAGCGATGATCAGCGGTGCAATGATAATCGAGGAAGAGCAACAACTGTGTTTGTTGGATCTCTTCCAAAATTCCCGATGGCTGTCAGATATGAATAAGAGCATGTTGAAGAGGTAGGCCCGTAAGGTTTGAGAATCATTTCTGTTCGTTGGATCCCCTTCAAGTTCCCAATAGAATGAGGGTCATCAGATCTAAATGTAGACAAGAAGAGCGCACTTAAGAGGAGGACAGATCTCAGACATTAGATCCAAGCACAAGACCTGACCATCATTGGATCAAGGAGAACCTGCACGATCTTTAAAGTACAAGGAGAAGTGGGCGTACAAAATTATGAAAGAAGGAGAACCGTCCATTTATGGGTAGGACACGTCGGGATAGATTGTCAGTTCACTGTCTGAAGAGTCAAAGGAACAATGTTCCCTAACCTCTCGAAATTGCAACATGCAAAATCATGATTTAATCTCAGCCTTCAGATTAAGGTTGAATCTGGACCGTTGATTCCAGTCCATGTCGGATTTTTGGGGATCAAGAGTGGGAGATGTCAAGTAATATCATCCACAGTAATCCTGATTTCAAGATATACAAAATCGTGACTTAATCGCAACTGTTGAATCAAGGTTGAATTTGGACCATTGATTCCATTCCATGTTAGAGTTTTAGGGATCGAGAGTTGGAGATGTCAAGTAATATCACTCACAGGAATCCCGATTTCACGATATGTGAAATTGTGATTCAATCGCAGCCATTGAATCAAGTTCAGATCTGGACTATTGATTCCAGTCCTTATCGGAGTTTCATGACTCGCAACATCAAGAGACAAGGAACAATGCAACAAGAATTCTGAAATTGCGATATGCAAAATCGCGATCTAATCGCATCCATTGAATCAATATTGACTCTGAACCATTGATCCAAGCCCATTTCGAGGTTTCGAGGATTGAGTGTTGGAGATGTCAAAGAATATTAACATCAAGAATCTTGATATTGCGATATGCGAAATCACAACATAATTGCAACCATTAGATCAAGATGTGATCTGAACTATTGATACGACTCCATTACGGAGTTTCATGGATTGGGCTTTGTAAGTGACAAGAACATTGAACATTAGGTATGTCTAAATCACCATATGAGAAATCACGGAATGATCTGAACCATTAGATCAAGTGTTGATCGGAGGGTTATTGTTCTCTCTCACAGTTAACTCCTTAGTTTCGAATCTGTTAGCGAAACAGACTCATGATTATTGATTAGTTGGTGTTTCAGTTGCTGAGAGAGATGTCTCCCTTTTGCCTAAGGAGATGGGAAGTTTAACCTCCGTGAGTGTGTATAAAAGAAAATGAGACAGATAGTGTGAGGTTAGTGGTTTTGTATGAAAAATGAATGAAACCGTAAGAAAGGAAAAATCATAGAATGTTCAGTGTGAGATTAAAAATATGCATAGTGTGATATGAAACTTAGAGAAGAGTAACAGATGATGAAGAGAATTAGAAGCAAAGTAGAATGATAGAACAAGTTGATGCAGAGCATACCTGCTGAATAGACAAAGGAAGAGAAGAATAGCAGAACAGTGAGTAGAAGACCAGATTTATAGAACAAAGAAAGATCTGTAAGAATTGATTTATCTGCATAGTTGACTGTTTATTTATTCATACATATTCTAGGGAGGTTGGGAGGTTCTCGGGAGGACTATTGTCCTCAGAGGTTCAAGTGAGATCTTGAACACAGGAAGTTGTAGCTTCCATCTGGTTGTAGCTAGAGAAATTAGGGTGGCAGGGTGGTGCAAGGGAGAACAAGTGTTCTCTGTTATACAGGTTGGAGCCTGTGTAACTGGAAGTTGGTTCTTCCATCCAGTTGGTGCTGGAACATTAAGGGAGTTGGTGCTTCCTTCTAGTGGGTGCTAGATAAATCAGAGAGTTGGTGCTCTCAAACAAGTTGCAGCTTGTAAAACAGAGGTAGCAGCCTCAAATTGAGTCAGTGCTCAATTATATATGATGTACAGAACTTAACAAACTGCCTATCATTTTGAAGAAGAAGAGGTTTTCTCCCTTTATGGGTTTCTTCGTGAAAAATATATCTCTATGTATACCTTATGTGTGACTGATGCTCTTTACTTTTACTATCCATATGTTGTATATTGTTCATGATCACTTGAAGAAAGATTAATAATGTTTTAATAGACTTAAAATTGCTTAAGCTCAATTACAACTGATTCAGCCCCCCCTCAGTTGTCTTAGTAATTTCAACAATTGGTATCAGATCAGGTTCCTTTTATTCAAAGGTATATCTGTAAGCTTAAACATGACAAGTCATGAAGGGACTTCAACCTCTAAGCCCCCTCTGTTTGATGGAACAAATTTTGCCTTCTGGAAGATTAGAATGAGAACATAATTAATGGCCTTGGGTGCTGATGTTTGGGATGTAGTAGAGACTGGATATACAAATAGTGTTGTACTAGCCTCCAAGGATGATAAGTTAGAGTTTAGTTTTAATGCTAAGGGGATGAATGCTATCTTGAATGGACTTACTGAAGCTAAGTTTGTAAAGGTGATGCATCTTGATACTGCCAAAGCAATGCGGGATAAACTTATTAGTAGTTATGAAGGAAATGAGAAAGTAAAAGATGCCAAACTTCAAACATATAGATTGAAATTTGAACAAATAAAGATGAATGAAGATGAAACAATTAGCAAGTATTTTTTAAGAGTTGAAGAACTTGTAAATTCCATGAAGGGTCTTGGTGAGAAGTTTGATGACTCACTCTTAGTTCAGAAAATTTTAAGATCTCTGCCTGATAAATTTAATCCAAAAGTCTCTGCAATAGAAGAATTAAATGATCTTAAAACTTTGTCCATTGATAAACTTCTAGGAACTCTAACTGCATATGAAATGAGAATTAACAAAGATAAATCTAGTACTAGAGAAGCATCTTTTAAAGCAGATAAGAATATTGATTCAGAATTAGATGATATTGAGGAAAAATTTGTGAGAAGGTTAAAGAAAGGGTCAGGAAAATATCAAGGGAAGTTTCCCTTCAAATGCTTTAATTCTGGTAAGATAAGTCATTTTGAATCTAAGTGTCCCCATCAGAAAAATGACCAGAACTCTGATGATGAAAAGAAGTACAAATACAAGAAATATAATAAGAAGAAAAGTTTGGTTGCAAATAATGACAATTGCTCAGAAGACATCGATAGTGACTCATCCTGTGAAGATAAGGAAAATGAATTCATGCTTATGGCCAAGGAGGATTATGATAATAAAAGCACAAGCAGTGATGATAATGGTGAAAAAGTTGTGATTGATTTGGAAGGAGAACTGATCAGTGCACTGGAAGAAATTGATAGACTCAGAACTAAGAACAGAAGGCAAAAACAATTGTTGACACAGTTCGAAAAAGATAGTAAAAAACCTGATGAAGACCTTGCTCTCCTAAAAGTGGAATTAGAAGAAGCAAAGAAAATAGAAGACATACTGAAACAACAATTGTTAGAGAAGAAAGTCAAGTGTGAAGCCTTAGAAGAAGAGATAGTAAAAAGTAGAAAAGAAATGGAGAAATTTAAAGGATTGTATCATCAAAATCTACCAAGTATTAAAGCATAAGAAGAATTAACCTCCATTCTAAATCAACAAAGAAATTCAAAGTTGAAAGCTGGATTAGGATATGAAGATGGATCAAGTAGTGATCATCCAGGTAATACATAATCTATCAAGTTTGTCAAATCCTCAAACATTGACAATAGTCACTCTGCAGAAACAAAGAAGGAAAATAAACCACCAAGAAGAAATGAAGGAAAAAGCCCCAGAACCGAATTTGTAGACTAGAAAGATTATTGGCATGACAAAAGTCGACCTCTTCAAAGAGGACATATTTTTTCAAGGTACACAGACTTTTTCTATGGTTATTGTTTTCTCTGCTCTAATTTTGGTCACAAAGCTATAATATGTTCTTTAAGATTTAGATATGAACAATCAAGATATTCAATGAATAACTATCTTCCACAACAAAGATTGAGACAACCAAGCAACAAACAGTCACAGATTATAAATCATGTGATGACTGGGAGAAGGAAACAGGTGAAACAAAACAACAGATATGTGCAAAACAATCGTTATGATCTATTATTCAGTGAACCAGAATGTTACAACTGTCATAATTATGGTCATAAAGCTACAGACTGTCGCTTAAGGAAATACAATTCATATTTGATCCCCACTACTAAAAATGTCAAAGTTTGGAAGAAGAAAGTAGATGACAAGTGTGGACTAGTGCTATCAGCTCAAAGGAAAAAGAATCCTTGGTATATTGACAGTGGATGCTCCAAACACATGACTGGAGACAGAAGTAAGTTTCTAACTCTAAGTGATAGCAAATCAGGGAATGTAACGTTTGGAAATGATGCACCAAGAAAGATAAAGGGTAAAGGAATTGTAAGTTTGTGTAAGGGAAAAAGAAAAGCTCAAGATGTGTTGTTTGTAGAAGATTTGAAACATAATCTTCTTAGTGTCAGTCAAGTCTATGAAAGAGGGTGTGAAGTTGTTTTTACCTCTAAAGACTGTAGAATAAAAACTATGGATTCAGGTCAGCGAGTTGCAAAAGGTATAAGAACATAAAACAATGTTTATATTTTAAAAGAAGAAAAAGAAGAATGCCACTTAAAGAAATATGACGAAAGTTGGTTGTGGAATAGGAGACTTGGTCACCTAAATTTTTATCACATAATCAAACTCAAAAACAATGGGGCAGTAAAATATCTTTCGAAGATATCAAAGCCATATGACTATGTTTGTAAATCTTGTCAGATAGGAAAGCTTACTCGCAATCAGTTCAAATCTAAAAACTTTCCCTCAATAGAAAAACCTCTTCAGTTAGTACATATGGATCTATGTGTTCCATCAAGGAAAGAAGGTACAGGAAAAGAAAATTACTTTATGTTTATTATTGATGACTATTCTAGACTAACTTGGATTTCCTTTTTGAAAGAAAAATATGAAGCATTTGAAAAATTCAAAGTATTTAAGGCTCTGACTGAGAATCAAACAGGAAAAAGATTAAAGGCAGTAAGGTCTAATAGAGGAGGAGAATTTAGTTTAGGGAACTTCAAAGAGTTCTGTGATAAGCATGGGATCAAAAGAGAGTACACAATTCCAAGGACTCCACAGCAAAATGGAGTTGTTGAGAGGCAGAATAGGTCAGTACAACAAATGGAAAGATCAATGATGAATGAAAGGAACATACCTCAGACATATTGGGTGGAAGCAATTCATACAGTTGCTCATATCCTTAACAAAGATCATCTCAGACCACACAGTGACAAGACCCCTTATGAACTTTGGTTTGGAAGACCTGCTTCAATAAAACATTTTAAAGTCTTTGGGAGTAAATGTTATATCAAGAACTATGATGAAAATATTGGCAAATATGATGACTGGGCTGATGAAGGTATCTTCTTGGGTTATGCTACAAATAGTAAAGGGTACATATATTACAATAAGAGATTGCACAAACTAGTTGATTGTATAGATATAAAAGTTGATGAAGAAATCCCAGTCAGAAATGTAAGTAGTGCTGAACCAAGAACATAAGATACAGTTGAAGATGAAGATGAACAGGTCCAAGGATCAGAAAGAGAAGAGTCTAGATCATATGAAGATATGAATAATCACACTGACACAAATAAGCAGAAAGAAGAAAAATCACCACTTAGATTGATTAGAAAGAATCATCTTGAAAATCAGATAATTGGGGATATAAATGAAGGAGTTCAGACAAGAAGGAAATTGATTAAAGACTCAGAACAATCTCATGTTTCCTTCTTATATATGACTGAACCTAGAAATTTTGAGGAAGCTAGCCAAGAAGATAATTGGATTAGATCAATAAATGAAGAGCTTGATCAGATTGAGAAGAACAATACTTGGGAGCTTGTCCCTAGACCTGAAGATAAGAATGTAATAGGTTCCAAATGGGTGTTCAAGAATAAAATGAATGGAAAAGGACAAGTTGTTAGAAATAAAGCCATATTGATTCGTAAGGGATATCCACAAGTTGAAGGTTAGGACTTTGATGAAACTTTTGCACCAGTGGCAAGATTGGAAGCTATCAAAATATTTATTGCTTATTCATGTCATAAGAACTTCAAAGTTTATCAGATGGATGTTAAGTCAACATTTCTTAATGAAGATCTAGAGGAAGAAGTATATATGGAGCAACCTGAAGGATTCTCTTTGACAGATAATCCTAATTATGTTTGTAAGATGAAGAAGGCCTTATATGGACTAAAACAAGCACCATGAGCTTGGTATTATAGACTGGAAAAATTTCTACAAGAAAAAGGGTTCAAGAAAGGTATTGTTCACAATAACCTTTACATTAAGTCTGAAGGAGATAATTTACTTATTGTTTTGGTTTATGTAGATGATATTATTTTTGGCTGTACTAATGAATCATATGTCCAGTGGTTTGCTAATTCTATGCAAACAGAATCTGAAATGTCCATGATAGGAGAACTGTCATATTTTCTTAGCTTACAATTAAAACAAAGCTCTGCATGAATTTTTATTTCTCAAGGAAAATATTTGAAAGAAATCTTGAAGAAATTTCAGATGGAAGATTCTTCTACAGTTAGCACACCTATGGTGGTTGGTTGCAAGCTGAGTAAAGATGATATCTCACCTGATGTTCATCAAAGGACATATTTCTCTATGATAGGCAGTCTTCTGTACATCACAACATCCCGTCTTGATATAATGCAAGATGTTGGAATGGTAGGTCGTTTTCAGTCTGCTCCTAGACAAAGTCATTTGGTAGCTGTCAAAAGGATATTTAAATACTTGAAGGGAACAATGACTTATGGTCTGTGGTATCCTAGAAATCAGAATTTTTAGTTAACTGCTTATTTAGATGCAGACTGGGCAAACTATGTTTATGAGAGAAAAAGCACCAAGGGAGGAGCATTCTTTCTGGGTGACTCATTAGTTGCATGGCTTAGTAAAAAGAAAGGATCCATTTCATTATCAACTACAGAGGCAGAATACATCGTTGCTACTACCTGCTGCACACAAATCTTATGGATGATACAAACTCTTGCAGATCTGAAGGTAACTTACACTGATCCTATTCCAATTCATTGTGATAACACCAGTGCCATTAGTGTCTCCAAGAATCCTATTCTTCATTCCAAGACTAAGCATATTCCAATAAAGTACCA
This sequence comes from Picea engelmannii, assembly GCA_009831015.1. Taxonomy (NCBI): domain Eukaryota; kingdom Viridiplantae; phylum Streptophyta; class Pinopsida; order Pinales; family Pinaceae; genus Picea; species Picea engelmannii. The sequence continues at coordinate 315,814 of ML780718.1, forward strand.
TTTTCTTAGAGAACAAGTTACAAACAAAATTGTTCAGCTGAATTATATTCCTTCCAAAGAACAGATGGTTGATATCTTTACTAAACCATTAGCAGCGACCCCTTTTGGATATCTTCATCAAAAATTGGGGATTATAATATCTCCTATCTAATCTGTTCACCTGGTGAGGGGGAGTACTTATTAAATATATGATGTATTTTCAAGATGCTTATACTCGACAGGGGGAGTATGTTTTGCAACAAAATCAGGGGAAGAATGTTTCTTCTTTGAAATTGATGTCAAAGGGGGAGAAAAGAGTTCGGGAGGAGAGTCGAGTCTGAATGCATGCGGGTGCTTGTATTTCCATCAATACCAAAGCGAGAGATTGTTATCAAATATTTAATAGACAATGAATGGCATAAGTACAGGAAGAATGTACAGAGGACTATTGGCATGTTTTACAGGCACTGTATACTTGTCATTGATGGAAATTACAGTAGTGATGATGGCTTGAGTACAACAGCGATGATCAGCGGTGCAGTGATAATTGGGGAAGAGCAACAACCATGTTCATTGGATCTCTTCCAGAATTACCGATGGTCGTTAGATCTAAATAAGAGCATGCTTAAGAGGTGGGCCCATAAGGTTTGAGAAGAATTTATGTTCATTGGATCCCCTTCAAATTCCCAATAGAAAGAGGGTCATCAGATCTTAATGTAGACAATAAGAGCGCAGTGAAGACGAGGACAGATCTCAGACATTAGATCCAAGCGCAGGACCCGACCATTGTTGGATCAAGGAGAACCTGTACGATATTTAAAGTACAAGGAGAAGTGGGCATACAAAATTATGAAAGAAGGAGGACCATCCATTTACGGGTAGGACACGTGGGGATAGATCGTTAGTTCACTGACTGGAAAGCCAAAGGAACGATGTTCCCTAACCTCTTGAAATTGCAATATTAGAAATTGTGATTTAATCTCAGTCATCATATTAAGGTTGAATCTGGACCATTGATTCTAGTCCATGTCGGAGTTTTGGGAATCAAGAGTTGGAGATTTCAAGTAATATCATCCATAGGAATCCCGATTTCATGATATGCAAAATTGTGACTTAATCACAACCGTTGAATAAAGATTTAATATAGACCGTTGATTCCAGTCCATGTCAGAGTTTTGAGGATCGAGAGTTGGAGATGTCAAGTAATATCATTCACAAGAATCCTAATTTCATGATATGCGAAATTGTGATTCAATCACAGCCATTGAATCAAGCTCATATCTGGACTGTTGATTCCAGTCCTTATCGGAGATTCATGAATCGCAACATCAAGAGACAAGGAACAATGCAACAAGAATTCTAAAATCACGATCTAATCATAGCCATTGAATCAATATTGAATATGGACCATTGATCCAAGCCCATTTTGGGGTTTCGAGGATCGAGTGTTGGAGATCTCAAAGAATATTAACATCAATAATCCAGATACCGCGATATGCAAAATCATGACGTAATTGCAACCGTCAGATCAAGATGTGATCTGGACCATTGATACGACTCCATTACGGAGTTTCATGGATTGGGATTTGTAAGTGACAAGAACATTGAACATCAAGTATGTCGAAATCGCGATATGATAAATCATGGAATGATATGAACCGTCATATCAAGTGTTGATCGGAGGGTTATTGTTCTCTCTCACAGTTAACTCCTCAGTTTCAAATCTGTTAGCGAAACAGACTCATGATTACTGATTAGTTGGCATTTCAGTTGCTGACACAATTGTCTCCCTTTTTCCTAAGGAGATTGGAAGTTGAACTACCATGAGTGTGTATAAAAGAAAATGAGACAGACAGCATGAGGTTAGTGGTTCTGTATGAAAAATGAATGAAACTGTAAGAAAGGAAAAATCATAGAATGTGCAGTGTGAGATTGAAAATATGCACAGTGTGAGATGAAACTGAGAGAAGAGTAACAGATGATGAAGAGAAGCAGAAGCAGAGCATAATGACAGAACAGGTTGATGCAGAGAAGACCTGCGGAACAGACAAAGGAAGAGAAGAATAACAGAACAATGAGTAGAAGACCAGATTTACAGAACAAAGAAAGATTGGTAAGAATTGATTTATCTGCATAGTTGATTGTTTATTTATTCATACATATTATAGGGAGGTTGGGAGGTGCTCGGGAGGAATGTTGTCCTCAGAGGTTCAAGTGAGAGCTTGAACACAGGAAGTTGTACCTTCCATCTGGTTGCAGCTAGAGAAATGAGGGTGGCAGGGTAGTGCAAGGGAGAACGAGTGTTCTTTGTTATATAGGTTGGAGCCTCTGTAACTGGAAGTTGGTGCTGGAATATTAAGGGAGTTGGTGCTTCCTTCTAGTAGGTGCTAGAGAAAACAGAGAGTTGGTTCTTGTAAAACTGAGGTAGTAGCCTCAAATTGAGTCGGTGCTCAATTATAGACGATGTACATAACTTAACAAACTACCTATCATTTCAAAGAAGAAGAGGTTTTCTCCCTTTATGGGTTTCCTCATGAAAAATCTGTCTCTGTGTATACCTTATGTGTGATTGATGCTCTTTTCTTTTACTGTCCATATGTTGTATATTGTTCATGATCACTTGAAGAAAGATTAATAATGCTTTAATAGACTTAAAATTGTTTAAGCTCAATTACAACTGATTCACCCCCCCCTCTCAGTTGTCCTAGTAATTTCAACAATTTCATGGTATAGAATTTTGATCTGGCCTTTCGATCTGGCATTTCATTTTGCCATTTTTCGTTCTGGAATTTTTATCTTAAGATCAGTTGAAGAATTTCGTTCTGGCAATTTCGCGGTGTTTGATTTCGGTGGAAGTCATTTTGGATAATTTCAATCGGTGTTGGGGGTAAGGGCACTTGTCCTGGCAAAATTAATTCTTGGCCTCTACAGCTGTAAAAAAAAAAACTACCTAAATTCGAACCTGAGCGTATATATATATATAACTATATATAACTATGAATATCCATATGTATATAGTTGGGTGATTATTGAATCAGCAAAATTGTTTCTACTTTCACATAAATTTTAAAGGCACTTGCACCTATGTATATAACTAAGTATAGATCTGTAAATAACAAGCTTCAGACATGTTGAATTTATCAGTCAATTAAGTCCAAAATTCTTGTGATCCATGTATGCAGCATTTATTTGAAGGCAATAAGTAACGATGGCTATGTTGTAATAGTAGATCAGTTTCTACATAATTTAAGGTACCAATTCCTCTCTGCGATTTAATTCACCTCTGTTAGATTCATAACTTGTTTCTTCCTATTCCACTAACAACAAAAGGAGAAATTAATTGAAAATTAAGAAAAATATAGAAATATATATACAAATATAGAAATTGCTCTGGTTAATTAGTTTTGTTGTTTTAGTGTGAACAAGATATTTTACTGGTATGAAATTACTTCTTTGACCATTTTCCTTAGCAAACCTGACAACAAATAATTGTGAAGGACAACATGATGTATTTTAAAGCCAAGAGCTTGTGACCTGTGTTTTTCAAGCAAGTTGTTTACTGTTATTGCCTATGGAATGTTAAGGTCCTGTAAGGGTTAATGTTAATACTAATATCTACTGAAGGCTAAGTTTTTTTTCAATAATATCATTGTCATGGTAATGCTGAAGTAATTTATTTTTTTGCTACTGCTAACATTCCTGGTATTGTTAATGTTATATGGTGTTAGGGTAATGATCAATGCAAAATATTACTAAATGTTGATGTAATGTAATTGTATGTCATTAATGTAAGGGAATGTTAATGAATGGTACTACAATAGATTGATTATTTTAATAGGGATGCATAATGCTATTGAATGTTATTTTAATGTTATTTTATTGGAAAGATCATGGCAATATAAAATGCAATCTTGATATTGCTTTAAGGTAAGTTAATGTAAATTTGTGTTGATAACATACATGAAGTAAGGTGATATATATTTATTGCAAGGTTAGGATAATATAAATTGTGAAGTTATGGTGGAAGATGTTATTGAAATTTTATGGATTGGGTATTGCTTTGATTATTGGAAATTAAATGGAGAGATTAGTCCGTAATTAATACCAATTGAGTCGAAGAGAATGCCTTGTCTTAACCATGTTGGGTCATTGTCAGAGTCCTTCTGACTTGCGCCTTCCGTAGAGGACGTGGTGGTTCCTTTGATTATTGCTGTACTTGTTGGTAATCGTTTGTTTGCTTGGTCTGCTTGTGTTGGGCAGGATGTAGATGCCTCCATGTTCGTCAGAAAAACCACCAACCCTGAGACCTTAAATGGTTAAAATTGATAGGAACCTGGGCTTGAGCGTTGCTTATGTGTCTTGGAGGTCCTAACCATTGCAGGGTAGGATGGATGGGTAGTCAGTCTTACTTATAGTCGATTGATCATCATTAAATGCATGCAGATACTTGTTGTGATTCTTGTGTCATCTTGTTGTGTTCATAGTTGTTGTGTCTTGTTAGTCGTTGGGTGGTGACACAGAGTCAAATGTGTTTGTTTCCCTTGTACATGCGTGCACACACTTTTAAAAACAAAAACAAAAATTGCACTTGTTATAAGAGGTTTTTCGTCATAACAAGGGGGTTCATTACATGAGGTAAAATATTTGACGATGGTAACAAAAATTCACCTAACAATCTACAACATAACAAACAACTAGTTAATGTAAGAATATTAATCGTAAAATATGCATTCTTATTTTACACATTAATTAACACTAAAAACAAATATAAAAAAATCAACATTTATGTACAGTATGAGATGAAATATATTACATACCTTAGTATCTATGTCATACAAGTGTTCAAAAAATTATTCATAACCTTTAAGTTCACTAGCAACAATGTAGCGGAGAGAAGATTTTCTCTTGATCCTTCATAAAGTCATTTATTTTCCTTTTCTAATAGAGGTTCATCATAAATACTAGCATTTTACCCACCCTCATCCGGCTGCAAAAAAAAATCTTGGATCATTTGATTTGTCCCATCATCTTCTTCCATGAGATCCTCATTTTCTTGGTCATGATGATGTTCCTCAGCTTGTACAACATCATTTCTACTAATACTTGGTGCAATATTCTGCGGAAAGTTAGAGGGCAAGTCTAACTAATTACAAACAATCATGCAAAATTAGTGTATACTATAAAAAACATTCAAACAATATATATACATATATATATAATTTTATATATAATTGACAAAATAAAAAAAAGGATAATAAATATATAGATAATTACCATGGTATGATATTCATTCGATCCGCCATCAATGTGACCATATTTCCTACAATGTTTTGTAGTTGTTGTTATTAAACTTCTTATGGGACGTCTGAGGAAACATTTTTTACAAGGGAAATAACATCTACCATCACCCTTTTCATCCCCTTTACTTTTTTCCCCACCTCTAACAACATTCTGCAACATTTTTCCGCACAAAAACACCCTTTCGGAACAATCATTGTTATAGCAAGATTGTCGCAACATATTCAAATCATCAAATATTTATATGCCAATTTTATGTCACCATCATTGCAATTGCGATGATAGTGACCTAAAAATATATATATATTTTATTTTAGGTCATTTTCAATGGTAATGTTTGACTAAATTATTATGGTCAACTATCATCGCTTATGCGACGACCAATCTAAGGTTGTCTCTTATGCGATGAACATTGACCATTATAGTTCAGTCAAACTATAGGTGTCGATATGGCGATGAACACAGGTTAGATTTAGAAAAAAAAACTTTTTCTCTTGCATGTTGCGACGAAAGAATAATTTCGTTGCAAGTGCTCATCACAAATTTTTCAATATGTAGTAGTGACATGCAAGCATAGTACCCACAAATTTTTGAATAAATTTTGAGATTTCCATCTCTATTTTATATATGCACTGAGGATAGTGCCATGGTATTGGTGGTTGTAGTGGTACCTTGTGTAATTCATACATGAATTGAGTCCTACATGTCTAAGATGCATTGGCTCCTGTCCATATTTGTTCACAGCTGCAAGTCCAAAGAGTTACAACTTTGAGATTTTGGACTAGTTGCGCTAGAGCCCTGGAAGGTGAAGGACTGCCTGAGGGACTGCATTGCAAAGAAGGGTGGAGCTCCATTCTCTGGGGTGGTTCATTTTGGGTAGAAGAGAGTTGGGTACTTGGATTATTGTGAGTGTTGGGAAATTCTATCAGAGCTTGAGTGCTGATTGGTTTGGGAAGCCAACTAACACTCTAGAACCATCCTTGTGGATTCATAGCCTTGGATCGGGGGTGACACTACTGTTGATATTTGGAACAACAGTGTCTATGGTTGGGTGGAACATCCTTGGTATGAAGCTAGTTGGTGTCATATTTTATAAAGACAAGTGGCCTCTATTATGGTATTAATTTTTTGTATATGAATGTATTTCGATGTGTATTTATTTATCATTTAATTGAATCCTTGGAATATTCATGCTTGATGGTTATTGTTTTGAATGTCATTAGATATTTACTTTTATGCGTCCTTATTAATTTAAAAAGGTATCGGTAAGAGAAAGAAGTTCGAAGGTGGGCTTGAAGGTGGAGTACCCTAACTTGTGGGTGTCCAGGGTGTGTTACAATATCGTGGGACTCAACTCTTCAGAAACAATCTCTTCTACATTTTCATCTTGACACGGTTCTTGTTCTTGTTCTTCTTCTTATTCTTCTTCACAATCTATGTAGAATAACTTCTTCTCACCAAAATTATGTCCCTTTACTTGCTATCACAATTAAAGAATAAACATTTTTGTTTTCTTTCCTCCAATTGTTGAGGTGTCAACCTTGTAGGTTGAGGTGTTTTAGAAGAAGAAGAATTATTTTATCCATAAATTTTAGGAGTGGTTCTTCTAGTAGCCATAGCCATATTTTTACTTTCGACATTTCTTTCCACCCTAAATGCATTCTCCAATGATTTTCGTTCCGAAGGGAGAACCTCATGTTGAATGTTATCTCTTAAAGTTCCTATGCATACATCAATCAAGTGCTCATCTAGAATATATGTTACCTTTATATTCAATATTTGGAAGTTCTCAACGTGCTATGTAACTGAACCCTTTTGCTTGAGATTTATCAATTTGCTAAAGAAGGTATTGATCCTTGTATCCTCATAGTGTTCTATCATTTCTTCTATGAAAATTTTCTAAGTGACGAGTGATTTGCAAGAACAAAGCCATCAATACCACATAAATTGATTGGCTTCTAAATTTAATAAAGAAATTTGTACCTTTTTGTATGTGGCACATTATGTAGATCAAAGAATTGCTCCATCTGAGGTATCCATGTGATTGGGTCTTTTCCATCAAACTTCCTCATATCGATCTTAGGAAAGTGGTTGGTCTTCAACATAAAGTTGGAGTTTCTCCATTCTTGATTCATCTTCCTTGTGTCCTCATCCTAAATTTCATGGGATACATTTTCACTTTTAGGTTCCCTCTCTATTAGGAATTTTTTCAATCGTTCCATTATCTCCCTTTTTAAAACATCCATCTTAGTATCCATTATTGCCTCTAATTTAGCTTCAGTTGAATCCATCATCCCTTGTAGTTCATATCTTGTAACTATCTTCTTTTGTAAATCATTTATGTCCCTACACATCTCTTCACCTTCATCAAGATTCCAAGTAGGATTGTCTAGAGGCTTATTTGGTGTAGAAGTTCCCTTTTTTGGTGGCATGTTGGCCATGTATCACTTTTAAACCTTGATTTTGAGGTGGTTCTGCTAGACAATCTTTCTTCTGTTGTAACTCCAAAATTTTGGCCTTTCTGGGTATGAAAATATATTTTTTGTAGCTCTCTAATATTTCTTCTCTGCAATGCCACAAGTCTAACAAAATTGGATGTGCAAAGTGGAATTTATGGTAATTTCCCCACATATTTCTGAGTTTTTTCCTTTCCATGATATCTCACTTGTATAGCGTGCCCTAGACAAAATAATTGATATAAAATTATGAAAATTTTACCAAAAATACTAAAGACTGTCCATTATCCAATGAAACTAGTATCACTCAATTTGAACACTCTAGGAAGAATTTATGATTTTTTTACCCAGAAAACCTGCTTGAGACTAGTCAATAGGACTAGTGAGATACCCTATCTTCCATAGGGTGTTTCTAAAATTTTAAGAAAACCCATAAGATGAAATTTTTATCACAGATACCTTAATAATTTTTGTGAATATCCTCTATATTTCAGGGTCTGAGACATTACAAAAAACATTTTATAGTGAAAATTCTACAATACCTCAATTCAGGATGATTTCATAACCCTATCTTACAGAAGTTGTATATCCAAAATTATAAGGCCCCAGGAGCTTAAATCTGAACCCAACGTACCTTGATCCCTCTACTAAATATACTTTGAGGGGTTCCTTCTGAAATGTCATATAAAAAAAATTATAGAGAAAATTCTAAGGTGTCTCTCATGTAGAAACGAAACCCCAAGACCTTGAGCTCTGATACCATATGTTAAGAACCAAATATCAATATAGCATACAAAAACCTCATAATAAGTATTGAACTCCTTGAAAAAGAGAGAATTTCAGATAATAAGCCTCTTCGAGGGGGAAACCTCCTTATACACCACATAAATTTCCAAATACAAGATGATTCCAATTGAAAATGTCTCCTTGGTATATATAGGAGAGTAGGAGGTGCAATTACAACTAGTAGACCCAATACGACATAAATAAAATAAAATTACGAATGTCATATGCCACAATTAAGGGGTAATGTGTCAGTATTTAGGGCTTAACAACTATCCACCCGACACCTGGTTAAACCTATCCAACTCAACATTGAAGTGGTTCGATAATGGATGAGGTGAATTCCTAGGTCATTATAGACTATGGAATTTACATTAGGGAATGTCCATTAAAGGAAACGGACCTACCCAATCTTCTTTTATCCTAAAACTACAGAGGACTGCCCACTACAGGCTCGACACTTCAGAGAATTCATGTGCTAAGGAGTGAGGTGGCATACCAAATGATCTTCCCTACTACCACGGGGATCGATGTGCCATTACACCTTGCATAATTGTCTCTTCAGTCTCCATTTCTCTTTTCCATTACTCTAGTTTACTCTCTGCGATCAGTGATAGAATTTGGCCGTGGTGAGAGTGATAACAAAGGAGCTCTGGCACGTCTCTCCACTAGTATGGTAAGTACATTTTTATCTCTGGAATATAGTTTATACAGGTTCTCTAGAGTTATGAATTTCCTTTTCAATTTCTCCCTATACCACCCATTATTCTTGTAAAAACACACACACACACACACACACACACACACACACACACAGATATATATATATATATATATATATATATATATATATATATATATATATATATATTCACTATGAAATATATTTTCTATAAGCACTCTCTATCTGGTGAAAAGGGTTTTTGAGAAAACGTTTTCTAATGGGTGCATACTTTGTTTTCTATATAACTCCTTCTATGTTTGTACAATGTATGCTCTTTATGGAATATCTTCTCTGACTATGCACTGTATGTTCTCTACGGAATATCTTCTTTGTCTATGCAATGTATGTTCTCTATGGAATATATTCTTTGTCTATGTAATGGATGTTCTATGTGGAATATAATATTTTTCTAGCCATGATCATTGTGTTTATAATTTAAACTCTATGCAATTTTCTAGTGCAGGTTTTAAGTCTATACAAAGTTGTTATAATCCACAACCTTTGTCTTGGAGGTGTTGTGTAGGGAATTAACTATTGATTTGGGACATATACAGAAAAATGATTGCATGAAATTCATTGCCACAAGGTTATGATATTAACTCCTACATTTTAATACCTGACCGTAGTCTTCACAATGTCATACACTTAGTGGATATGTTTCAGACTCCGATTATTTAACTCTTTAATATAATTTCATAATTGTGCTGTGTATTTTATTTGGTGAGGTTAAAACCCTTATTCGTAGAAAAAAAACAAAAACACTTATTGTATGAAGTAAGTGGTTAAGGAGTATCTTTGTAAATAAGGAAAACATGCTCCTTCTCTATTAAAACACCCACAATGTTTTTTCAACCCGACCATTTTAAAGTTATCTTAACTATTATAGTGCAATTTGTCTACAGTTTTGAGAAAAAAATGCCTTTGACAACTCTTCTTAGAAAAAAACATGGTCTTATTATTTGATTATAATGAAGGCTTTCATTCAATTTTAATAAAAGAATTAGGTCCTCACTGGAATATTCATACACCCAAATCGCCTCCTTTGTGCCTCTATAGTGCTTCATGATTTAAAATTCCTATTATTTTGATTATCCATATACATGTATATATATCCAGATCACATTTTTTGTAAATCTTTGTCCTTACTTCATACTTTAATTTGTCTTTTACTATAAGTGTTATTCATGACGGAATCTCGCTTGTGTATAAAGGTAACTTGGTTTTTAATATATTAGTTCTCCATAGTATTATTTTTCCCTCTGTATGAAGTTTGGTACTTTCTTTGAAGTAATACTTGTTGGTTATTATAACACTACTCTTGATTATCATCTGTAATCTTTTTGTATATTTTCTCTTTGTATTTTATAAACTACAAGAACTGATGAGATGGATTATGCGTCGACATCCCCTCTTGGGTGGTGGATCGACTACTTCACAATGCAATGCGGACCCTCTGATATTCAATCATGATCTTGGATAAATATTCTTTGACTCTTTTATTTATATTATTCTTTAATGTTTGTACAATGGTAAGTTACTTATAATATTGCATTACTAGTTTGCAGGTTGGGAGAAAAGATATTCCACAAAAGTTATTTGAGTTCAATATCTCTTCTACCAGTCCATGTGCACTCAGAGACAGTTCATATAGTATTTTAAATCTTTATTTATAGTACATATGGAGCTCTTGTGTCTAAGGAACTTAACCTATAACATTTTGGTCAGTGACCTATTGACTGTAATAAATAAATTTTCGCATATAATCTAAAATCCATTGTATCATATATCTTTCTTGGATAATAAGAAAAATAAAGTATTTGGGGACTTGTTGATGGGCGGAATTGACTGGCTGTCAACTTGGAAGAACAGGTCTGGTCCGGGGTTGTCCAACTAACCCAAGTCGTTTGGTGTAACTTATTCTGAAAAGTTTAATGTCTCCGTTAGCCAATGTAAGGTCCTCGAATAACAAAAAGGAAAAAATAACTAATGTTAAATAATAATATAGACATGAATTCTAGTATAATTATATATATATATATATATATATATATATATATATATATATATATATATATATATATATATATATATATATATATATATATANGTATTTGAATAGAAAAGGAAAATATAGAAATATCTCTTATGAATACGATTTACAAGTTGCAAGTTTTACTAGAAACTTATGAAATCAATGTAAAAATAATTGTTTATAGAAGTAGATAAAGAAAGAACATTCAAGTAATTTCTTTTTTCTAATTAAGAATTTAACAAAACTTGAATTAACTAAGTTATGAAACACATATGTACAGATAGGCAAAGCAGATATAAAATTTATAGTTTCACTAATATATAAAATGACAGAAATTATAAATAAAGAAGCTAACCTAATGTCAGTTCATTAAATGTGCCTGTTCCTCTGTGTGAATCAAGAGCATCCAGTTTCCATGGCTATGAGATAAATCTGCAATAGACTTATACTGAAACTGTTCTAAATAAATTCATAGAGTGATATGGTAGCAGGGATTTTAGCAACATAATAGGGAACACATGTTTATTCTGTGATATTATTATTGTAAATAATTACAGTCAGAGAAATCTATATGTAATACATTCACTTCATTGTTGAACTAAACATCGAAGAGAAATCATGATATTCAAATTGAAAAGATGATCACAATGTGAATATATGGAACAACAAATTATGAACAATATTTATAACATGAATATCCTAAAACATAACATATCATTGAGTCTAAAGATACAAGACATATTAATGCACCAGGATTAAATAAAATGAAACATTAATGAATCAAAATTAACAAAGGACTAAAGACAAAATGTTGTACATTTTTCCATTAAGTCTTGAAAAATCATTCATCCATCTTTGGTTGCAGGCCAACATGCCTTTCATTTACAAAATGCAGAGTATTTAAAGATTCTTTTGGAAATATCATCTTCCTATGTCTCAGGATAGGATCAGATCCCATTATATCAAAATATTACAAATATGGAGGGCCTACAACCACTCATAATCAAACTGTATCTTTAAATACTAATAATTCCTTTTTCTCATTTACAAAATGAATAGGAAAGAGATACTAATCATCTAAATAGAACATGTTCCATCTCACAAAATCAACAAAAAGATATACCACATCCTGAAAATGAAATAGGAACAATTTAGATAATTTATTAACAACTAATTACAAAATTTTATATAAAAATGACTTGGCTACAAAATCGTGAGATTTTGTGGTTAGTCTTATATTGGAAAAATAAACCTAATTTTAACCGATTTGATTCAAAAAATAACATGACTGTAATAAAAGGGAAAAAACCTTTTTACAATTTAAACCAATGACTAACATGGATCAAGATAGCTTCGAATTGATTATGGCATTCACATTGTCTGCATTCTTAATCACAATGTTGTTTGTCTTTTTAAGACGTTCGGCTTGTCTATGTTCATTTTCTCTTAGGTCACGATTTTCTTTTGTCAATAATTCATTGTGGGATGTGAGCTCTTTAATTCTTTCTTGGAGAATGGGGATATGAGTATAGTACCATTCAATCCAATGCAAGAAGACCTCACAATGCACTGAAGAAGTGATCTGTCGATGGAGTGTATAGGTGGGTGTGGGTAGATCCATACTACCTATTGCATTCCCTATATCAAGCCTAATACTAGTGAACTCACCTTTATCCTTGAGACACAGTGGAAGATTATTAACAAAGTCGTATGGCTGATTAGGATTTGATTTATGAAAATCTGGATCTTCTTCTGTGAGCAAATTTTCAATTTCGGGATATGAAACCTCATTGATATCGATCTGGTCGATTGAGATAAAATGAGGTTTAGATCGATTCCTTAAATTTATTGAGATGAGCTGACCAACTCTTTTATTTCGGAACCCTAACGTTGCATGCTTATTTTTTGACTGCTTGTGAGACTTGTCGACATAGGGTTTCATATTGGCATTATGGACATTATCCAAATTATGAACAGGAGGTTCACTCCACTCACACTCTATAGTATGTTTCTCATGTGGGAATTGATTTTGAATTACTTTGTTCAGGGGTTTTTTGGCTGGCTTATTATTCAGACTGTCACAATGTTCTTTTACCAATGATACACCTGAATTAGGGCCATCCACAGAAACAGTAGAAACAAAACTCATTTCTCACTAAAAATCCATCTGAACAATCTCCTATAGTTTTCATATGGTGTTTTACCAAAATCTTGATTAATCCATGGTGAAACAAACTAGATTTGAGTCTTTGTTTTTTATACCTCTTAGACATATTTTATAGGCTTCTGAGAAAATAGAAAGACACATTCAAATTAAAACCTATGAAGTTCATAAGAAACCATAGATGATAGAGAAATAATAGACCATAAGGTCCATCACAAGTCACAAACTGTTTAAGGACTGATAGGAGACCATGCCATCTAACCTTAAGAAAAGAAATGAGAATACCTTTTTCACAGCCATCGATCTTTCTAGACATTATGAAGAGGCTCTAGGGAACTTCTTCGATTTCTGAGTTCTTGAACCACTTATGACCGGTGGATGGAATCCCAGTGGCTTCTTTCATGAACTCCTTAGTCACCTCCAATTGAATATCTCCAACTTTCACGATATACCCATCAGATATTTGTGTGAATTCCTTAGCCACACAAAGGTTATACCCTTCGAACCTCTTGATGAAAGTATCCCAACCGTGGCCTTTCAAATCCTCGACTGCATCATCATGTGATGACAACACTTGAGAGTTCTTTGGCTCTATTCGGACAACAGGAGACATTAAGAATATGACTGGCCTGTAACAAGGGTGACTTAAGATAGCTCTGGGTTTCATTGGAAGGAGTAGGAGAAACAAATCTGAGCGAATAAAATGGAAAGAGACCAAGCAAAACCCCTGTGCAATCATAGTATAAATCTCAAGGTTTTGTTCATGAAGTTTGAGCACTCCTGGTAATGAAAACCTCGCATACAAGGCATGACAAAAAAACCTCAAACCATAATGAAAGATCATTAATTCAATCTGGCAACAGAAGGATTATGTACATGGTACGATACTGGTGTATTAATCCCCATGTATAGCAATGAATATAGTTGATTTGCCAAGGGTTTAAAATATATAAACATGTTTATACTTCAAATGCAGAACAACATAAATATCATATCAGCATTCAAAGTAATCAAAGGAAAGTCATTCACGTGTTAAACATAGAGTAGATACAAGAATAGTGACCCTTAAAAAAAATGTTTTGAATAGGGATATAATACAAAACTAAGTTTCCATGATTGATTCATGCTTTCAATCATGAATTAAGCATGAAAACATATATTTTTTTTTTTAAAGACTTATTAAACATCTTTTATGACCCAGTAATCATCCCAAATGACAATATGAGGTGAAGGAAACTACAAAAAGTGTCTTTTATCATTTAAATAGTGAAAACATGTAGGGCCACCAACAATGGTGACTTATTGGGCGAAGAAATTATCTCTACATCACCAGAGAATTAAGGTTAGGACAGATCAAAATGATGAAAAGTTTAAATAACGGTCGATAGTAAGTCAAGTATCCCAATAAAAATAAAAATAAAGTACACATTATAGTGTTAGATGTCTTCCTGTCCAAATGCAATCTGGTGACAAGTTTTAATTACGAGAGAGACAATATTTAAGTGAATGACTATGATACTGTTGACAGGGCCACTACAGCCAACATGCATCCATAGCCTCGACATGGATGTCAATTAACCCACTCTGACGCCTCTATCATGTCCAAGAATTGTCAATTCAAAATGAAGGACATTATACAATAAATATCAAAATTTATACCTGATAATTTTATTGAACCCGACATTGCTTCGCTGCCAGCATGCCTATTCAGTACCCCAACAAAGTTGTCTTGGCACCATGCATTCATTTACCCACTTCCAGTAGAATTGTTCAGTATCTCGGTGGGTTTACAAACACTTCCCATAGATTTCTGGAATTTATTTACCATTTGATATGAATTTTATGATCTTCAAAAGAGGGCTGATGCTGAAAATTTCAGATTCTGAAATGTTTGGTATTTTCCAACTTAATTTTTTTCTTGATAACCTTCATCATGATCTGATTTAGTTTTCCAATAATAATAAATTTTTGAAGACAGGAAGGTGTACCGATTTGTTTTCTTTAAACAAAGGGACAATGGAAAGAGCTTTAATGATGATCGTATCTTCTCATGATTATAAAGTGAAACCAGGAAGGCTATCTCGAATAGAAGGTTTCCCTAGCTAGTCTGTGTTTCAACAATTTACAACACTGATACTTTGAGATGAATTTGATTGTTTCATTATGACGAGCCACTCTAGTTTCCTTTCATGAACTAAATGGTGGAACAAACGTAAATTTATTCAAAAAGTAGTGAAAAACAAGAAAAATGAAAAGAACCAAAAGAAAAAACTAAAAGAAAATTAAAAAAAGAAAAATATGTACAGAGGTGAATCTGGAGTCATCAGGAAAAATACCTACTCAGAGCTTGGCCATTCACTGGAAAAGTGTCTGGCCATCCCTCCAAATCATGTAGATGGAAAGAGATAGGACCTTGTTTTTTAGATATTACGAATTGTCCCAACCATAGATTCTGGAACTTGGTGTGTTACCCTTTTCCCTCATGGGGTTTATCCCATTTGGGAACTAGGTATCCTATATCAAAGTTCATATATGAATAATATTTTGAATCAAAACATTTTTTAACAATTTGCTGATGTTCATCCAAATTCTTGTTTGCTTGCATTCTTACTTCCACTAGCTTTAATAAATCATTGATTCGATTTTCGAGAGGGGGAAAAGCCTCTTATTGAACTTTTTATGATAATAACAAAGATGGGAGAAAAACATGAGGAGGCATCATTGCTTCTCTCCCATAAACGAGAAATAAAGGACAATTACCATGTAACAACCCTGATTAAATAGATGCTTAGGGGTTATTAAGTAAAATTAATTAGATAATTAATTGTCCTAATATGGTTTTAGTTAAACAATTGACTAGTATTAATAATATCAATTATTTATTTATTTATTAATTAACTATTTATAACTTTTGATTGATTAATTAATTAATTAATTGATTACATAACACATTCAATGATTTGGGTAATAAATTAAGGGGCTTAATAACTTTAATTTAATCCTTATGAAACTTTACGTATGATAGGTTATGGATAAGATAATAAAGGAGGGGATAAGGTAATTAATGGAGGGGATGAGAGTCGATGAAGGGGAAGATATGACAGGGAAGAGTCCTACAGGAGGGGATTATGATAATTTGGGGGAGGAAGAATTATTGGAGAGGAGAAGACTGTATTTCTGGTTTTCTTATTTTTATGGTGTTGGGAGTTTTGGTTTTAGGGATTTTTGTGAATCATTGTAGGGGGGCTCCGGGTTACTGGGGTTTTTGGGCACGGGGGCGAGGATTACTTTCGGTATCCTGGAGCTAGGGAGTCAGACAAGATTCTCCTAGTAGGTTGGGTGGTTAGTTGGTTTGGGAAAGGTTTGGTCAAAGCAACAGACTGGGCAAAGCAGCAGGCTGGACAAAGCAACAGGCTGGACAAAGTAGATCAGCGGGAATTAGCATCAGGAAGAGGTATTTTATTTTATGTATTATAAGGAATATGTAGTGTTATGTGGTTCTTTGTAAGCTTATTGTAATCTATTCATAAATTTTATTTAATCTGAATGGTTATATGTTGGTTATTGGTTATCTGTTGGTTATGAAGTTATGAAAATGTTAGGATAACATTTCTTTAAATTCTTTTTTTTTTTT